>CAJNJA010039875.1:0-28059 GCA_905231915.1 Symbiodinium necroappetens | reverse complement strand
TCGTTGTGGCCGTGCCGGCGGTAGCACTGCAGGTCGATGATCACGTCCTTCTTGTAGCGCATCCGGTAGTCGAGCGCCAGGCGCATCACGTGGACGCACGCCTCGGGGTCCTCGCCGTTCACGTGGAAGATCGGCGCGCTGATCATCTTCGCCATGTCGGTGCAGTACCGGCTCGACCGCGCGTCCTCCTCGCCCGTCGTGAACCCGATGAGGTTGTTCACCACGATGTGCAGCGCCCCGCCCACCGTGTAGCCGGGGAGGCGCGAGAAGTTGTACCCCTCAGCCACCACGCCCTGGCCGATCACCGCCGCGTCGCCGTGCAGCAGCACCGGCACGACCTGCGACCGCTCGATGTCCCCGCGCAGACGCTGCTTCGCGCGAGTCCGGCCGAGGGCCACGCTGCACGCGGCCTCGAGGTGCGACGGGTTGCTCGCCATCGCCAGCCAGATCGTCTTGCCCGACGGCAGCACGCGGCTCGCGCTGAACCCGCGGTGGTACTTCACGTCCCCGCCCTGGACCTCGGCGTCCTCCTGCCACGAGTCGTCGAACTCGGTGAAGATCTGCTCGTAGGTCTTGCCGATCGTGTTCGTGAGCACGTTGAGCCGCCCGCGGTGGCTCATCGCGAAGACGAGTTCCTTGATGTCGTACTCGTCGCCCGCACGCTCGACGAGCTGGTCGAGCATCGGGATGAGCGACTCGCCGCCCTCGAGGCTGAACCGCTTCACGCCCGGGTAGCGCTTCCCGCAGAACTTCTCGAACAGCTCGGCGCGGTGCAGCTGGTAGAGGATGTGCGCCCGCTGCCCGGCGCCGTAGCTCGTCCGGTTCCGAGTTCGCTCCATCTGCCCCGCGAGCCAGGTGCGCTCCTCGTCGTCCTCGACGTGCATGAACTCAGCGCCGATCGAGCCGCAGTACGTCTGGTCCAGGATCTCGATGATCTCGGTCAGCGGCATCACACCGCCGTCCGGCGAGAGCGTGTCCGCGTCGAATGTCGTGTCCAGGTGCGCCGGGCTCAGGCCGTGGCTCTCCGGCAGCAGCGAGCCGGGCATCTCCCGCTCGCGCCCGAACGGGTCGATCGAGGCGCAGAGGTGCCCGATCGAGCGGTACTGGTGGATCAGCGAGCTCACGCCCGCCTGCAGGTGGTCTTCCGTCGCTCGGGCCGAACTCGAGAGGCCGTTCGCCGACGGCTTCGGACCGATGACCCGCGCCTCGGCCAGGTCGAAGCCCTGGAAGAACAGCCGCAGATCCGCCGGCACGGCGTCCGGGTCGGCGCGGAACCGCTCGTACTGCTGGTCGAGGTACTCGGCGTTCCAGCCGTTCACGGACGGGACGAGGGCTTTGGGGGGTGTGCTCATATCTCGAAGCCGCGATCAGTAGGGGAAAATCGGTGGTGACGGGCCCTCCCTGACGGCCCGATGGACATCATTCTAAGTCGGCCGAACCGGCCCGTGAACGGTGTGGTAAACGAAATCGGACGTCTTTCCGCGAAGTTTTCTCTCCCGCTCACCGCCGACGAGCGTTGGACGGGAATGAGGGACCCGGCGATCGGAAATGGAACAGGCCGGACAGGGCGTTCAGCGGCGTGCTCAGGACCGCCGCCAGGAGCGAGGAATACACCGCCGAACCGAGCCCCACGATCAGCGCCCGGGACGGCGAGGGATACGAGATCCCGTTGGGATAGATCGATCGGATCGACAGCGACGCCGTCACCACGATTTCCAGCAGCGTCACCCCGAAGAACGTCAGCACGAACATCGACACGAGACTCTTTTTGATCATCACCGAACGCAGGTTCACGATCAGCGCCGCGCCGAGCAACGCGCCCAGCGCGTGCGGGCCGAGCACCACCACGTCCTGCGTCGCCTGGGCGCCCGCCGGCACCGCCGCGACGAAGTCCTGCGCCGCCCCGATGATCAGCGCCGCGGCGTACGCGACGCGCGACGGCGCCCACACGCAGACGAACACGAGCAGCACGTGCGCGAACGAGGGCGTGATCGCCCAGCCGAAGGGCTGGAAGACGTCCGCGAGGCCCTCGTCCAGGCCGACGGCGAGCCAGGTGAAGATCGCGAAGACGAACCAGTTCACGGCGCGCCCCCGTCCGTCTCGCCCCGGTCCTCGATGCGGATCACGACGTCGCGCAACCTCGTCGGCTCGCGCACCGGGGTCACGATCACGTCCACGAACCGCGGGTTGTCCGTCCGCACCACCCGGGTGACCTCGCCGACGAGCAGCATGCGTGCGTTCGCCGGCCAGGCGCGGTCGTTGAGCCGCACGAGCATCCCCGCGCGCACCGGGAGGTCGGCGTAGGGGTCCACGCCGATGCTCGCGGTGAGCGTCCCCGCGCCCGTGGGCGCCAGCGAGCACGGCTGCGCCGTCGCGAGCATCTCGGGCGTCACCGGCTCGTCGGGAAGGATCAGGGCCTCGATGGGCGAGGGCGAGATGTTCACGTCCGTGATGGGCCGGACCGAGCACGTCGTCGGCCCGACGGTCGTCACGGCGCCGATGAGCTGCATCGTCGAGCCGTCCAGCGCCACCGCGCCGGTCTCGACGCCCTTGAGCGCGCCCGGGCGGAGCTCGACGAGCCCGGCCCGCGCGTTGTACCCCGTGCGAGAGGCGAGCACCTGGCGGAACGAGCCGCGGTCCTCGAAGGGCACACCGGACTGGAGCTGGGCGATCATCGCGCGGAGGTCGAGGTTCTCGCGCGTCGCCCGGGCGTGCATCTGGAGCACCTCGTAGAGCTGGGCCTCGAGCTGCTCACGCGTCGCCTGCTCGACCGGCGTTTCCAGTTCCACGGGCGGCCTCAGACGCCGGCTGAGCCAGGTCCCGGGGTGCGAGATCGGGGCCAGGAACGCCATAAAAGGCCCCCGGAACGCCGTGATCCAGGAGGTGAGCCCGGTCGGCGCCAGCGTGGTGATGACGAGCAGGACGACCGCGATCGGGAGCGTGGCGGGCGACTGGTTGGCGTGGGATCGTGACATGGTCGCGTCGGCCGTCCGTTGCTCCGGTTCATCCCCCCGGGATGATGACGGCGGGCCGGAACACCCCGGCCCCCGGTCCCCGGCCCGCTCCCCAGATCGCCGCCGTCAGTGGTCCATGTTGCTCTCGAGCGTGTGTTTCCACTCCTCGATGTTCTCGAGGAAGATCGCGGTGCCCGCGGCGACGCACGTGAGCGGGTCCTCGGCGATGCGCACTTCCATGCCGGTCGCGTTCTGCAGGACGACGTCGATCCCGCGGAGCAGCGCGCCGCCGCCGGCGAGGGTGATGCCGTTGTCCACCAGGTCCGCGGACAGCTCCGGCTCGGCACGCTCGAGCGTGCGGATGACCGTCTCGACGATCACGTTCACCGGCTCCTGCAGCGCCTCGCGGATCTCCTCGCTCGTCACGACCGTCTTGCGGGGCAGGCCAGAGACCATGTCGCGCCCGCGCGCGTCCATCGAGCGTTCCTCGCCGACGGGCGCCGCCGAGCCGATCTCGATCTTGATCCGCTCAGCCGTCTGCTCGCCGATCATGAGGTTGTAGTGCTTCTTCATGTGGTTGATGATCGCCTCGTCCATGTCGTCGCCCGCGACGCGCACGGATTCACACGTCGCGATGTCCGCGAGCGACATGATGGCGACCTCCGTCGTGCCGCCGCCGATGTCGACAATCATCGAGGCCGTGGCTTCCGCGAACGGGAGCCCGGCGCCGATCGCCGCGGCGATCGGCTCTTCAACCAGATAGACAAGCCGCGCGCCGGCGCGGAGCGCCGACTGCTCGACCGCCTGCTTTTCCACCGCCGTGATGCCCGAGGGCACCGCGATGACGACGCGCGGGCCGATCGCCCGCGTGCGACCGTTCACCTTGCGGATGAAGTAATTGAGCATCGCCTCCGTGATCTCGAAGTCCGAGATCACGCCGTCCTTGAGCGGGCGGATGGCGGTGATGGAGCCCGGCGTCTTGCCCAGCATCTCCTTGGCCGCCCAACCCACGGCCTGGCCGTTGTTGAGGACCATGGTGGTGCCCTTCAGGACGGCGACCACGGAGGGCTCGTTGAGCACCATCCCCTCGCCGCGCACGCACACGAGGGTGTTGCACGTCCCGAGGTCGATCCCCATATCGACGCTGAACCAGGAAAGGATCTTATCGAGGAACACGCGGGAGCTGCTCCTGCACTGGGCGTCCAGCCCGAGGGTGGGCACAAGGTATCGTGCCCGCGGCGACCATCACCGCGAGTCGTTGTAGATCGTACTCAATATCGGACGTCCCGTCCCGCGCCGAACAGCCTTTCCGGGCTTTTCTCGCGGGGGGTCGGGGGTCGTCTGGGGCGGCCGGGCGTGCCGGCGGGGCTCAGTCGGGGAGCTTGACCTGTCCGTCGCCGTGGGTGTTCAGGGCGCGGACGTAGTCGCCCTGGTCGGCCGGGCCGATCTTGTTCGCCTGGTAGGCGACCATGATGACCGCCGCGAGCAGGCAGAGCACGGCGACCGTCATCAGGCCCGTGTAGATGTTGAGCGAGGCGCTGCGGCGTCGCTGGGAACCCGGCATCTGCATTCCGAGCTGGTTCATCGGGAGTCTCCTGGCTCGGGGTTCAGAGGGTCGGGCGGACGAGGTTGCCGGCGCGGAGGTCGCCCTCGCGTCCCGGCTTGATGAGGGTGATGCGGAGGACGGACGAGTTGTCGTCCACCAGCTGCACCACCGCGCTGGCGATGTAGCCGCCGTCGTTCACCACGTTGAGCTTCATGTTCTCGCGGAGGCTGTCGGACGCGCCGGCGTCGATCTCCACGAGCGTCGAGCCCGCCGGGTCCTGCCGGACGCCGGTCACCACGGCCTGGAAGCCGACGGGCGCCTTGAGCGTGCCGCCCTCGGTCGCCGCGACCTGGGTCCCGCCCTGGCGGGCGAAGTCGAGGTCCTCGCGGAGCTCGACGATGCGCTCCTGGAGCGAGCGGCTGGTCTCGATCGAGACCTCGAGGCGACCCTCGAGCTCGTTGATGCGGTCCGACAGCGCGATCTCGCGTCGGGCGCTGTCGAGCTCCTTCTGGCGGAGCTGCGCGAGCTCCGTGGACTGCTTGTTGTTCAGCTCCGCGTACGTCTCGGCCGTCGCGAGGAACTGGTCGATCTGCGCCGCGTGCAGCGACGCGGCCTGCTCGAGCGACGCCATCTGCGCCAGTAGGCGGGAGTTCTCCGACTGGAGCGACGCGAGCTCGGCGGTGAGCTGCGTCTGCAGGTTGCGGAGCTCGGTCATGGTCTTCTGGGCGTTCTCGCGTTCGGCGGCCGCCTGCTGATTGATCTCGTTGACCCGCGCCTCAGCGGTGACCCGCTGATTCTTGAGCTGCGTGTATTCCTGCTTCACGCGGTCGACGTTCGCGGTGTACGCGACCGACAGACCGGCGAGGAGGACGGACAGGAACGCGCCGATGACGACCAGGACTTTCGTGAGGGCGTGCAATGCTCAACTCCTCTGGCTGACCCCTCCGGACACGCGTCCGTCCGGGGTCCACGGATGACTGTCGGGACCCTATCGCGACCCAGTGTATTGGAATCCCGGGCGGTTGCCCGGTTCCAACGGGATCGAGTCGCCCATTATGACGAGTTCGCGCGAGATTGCGAGTCCGGGTCCCGGTCGGGATCACACCAGCCCCCGCTGGGCGATCCGCCCACGAAAAAAGGCGCCCGGGGGCGCCTCTCCGTTGCTGCTCTTCCGCCCACCCTGTTCAGGCCTCGAAGATCATCAGGATCGCCGCCGCCGCGTGGATCTGCACGATCGGGGACGGGTCCTCCATGAGCGCCTCGAGCTTGGGCAGGTTGTCCGTGTGGCGGATCTCCGCGTAGAGCAGCGCCGCCTGGGCGCGGATCGAATCCTGCTCGTGCTCGGCGTACAGATCGGCCACGTAGGTGCCGTCGTCGAAGCCCATCTTCGCCAGCGCCGCCGCGGCCGCGAGGCGGAGCTCCGCGGGGTAGATGTACTCCGGGTTGCGCGCCGAGGTGCCGGCGACCTGGGCCTGGATGAGGTTGACAAGCTGGGCGCTCGCGCCGCGGTCCTCCACCTCCCCGATGATCTGGGCCGCGAGGACCGCCAGCTCGAACTCGCTCTCGGACGAGGGGTACAGCGCCGCGCGGACGGTGCTGATCGCGTCCATCTCCCCGAGCTTCACGAGCGCCTCGGAGACCTGCAGGCGGAACATCCGCTCCTCGTTGGGGGTGCCCCAGGTCGGCTTGGTCGCCGCGTCCTTGAGCATCGGGATCGCGCTCCGGTTGCCCATCTCGCCGAGCAGCCACACGACGTTCGCCCGCATGCGCGCGTCGCGCGACTCGAGGATCGACGCGAGCGGGTTGAGGTTCACGTTCGCCCCCGTCTGGTTCAGCGCGAAGATCGCCGCCGCCCGGACGCGCTGGTCCTGGTCGTCCAGCAGCGGGCGCACGAGCTCGCGTGAGTTCGTCAGCTTGAGCAGCCCGACCGTCGTCGCCGCGGTGTACCGCACGCCGACGTTCTCGTCCTGCAGCCCCATCCGGACAACCTGCTCCGCGCGCGTGGGCACGGCGTGGAGCCCCTCGATCGCGTTGGCGCGCATCAGCGCGGAGGTCGAGAAGGCCGCGTCGTTGAGCTTCTCGAGCGCCTTCTCTCGGAGGGACGACATCTCGATCGCCGACGGGACCGGCTGGCCCGTCTCGGTGACGGGCTTGGCCTGGGCGTTCTGCGTCGAGCCGCACCCATCCATGACAGCGAGGGACACGAGCAGGCAGAGGGAGGTCGACAGGCGCGAGCGGGTCATGAATCGTCTCCAGAGCGGTGAAAAGTCGGGAAGGGGCTGTTCAGGTGTCATCGGCGTCGGACCCGTCTCTCTCTTGAGTGTTCTCGGCGGCCTTCCGCCCCCGGATCCCCGCAAAGAGGAGCAAAGCCACGCTCCCGCCCGTCGCGAGCCATGGGATGAGGAAGCCGATCCGGGCGAACGCGGTCGTTCCGCGGCCCTTCGCGACCTCTACGACGAGCATCCCCTCCTCGTTCGCACCGAGACGTTCGACGACCCGCCCGGAGGCGTCGATCAGGCCGGAATACCCCGTGTTCGCCGCCCGGACGACCGGCGTCGCCAGCTCCGCCGCCCGCCACCGGGCCGCGTCCAGGTGCGATTCCCGCCCCGGGTCCCATTCCCCGAACCACCCGTCGTTGGTCAGGTTGAGCATCACGTCCGCCCGGCGCTCGCCCCCCCCCGCGCCCTCGAAGACCAGGTCCCGGCACGCCCCGGCGTAGGTGATCTCGAAGCAGATGGGCGTGACGATCCGGAAGACCTCGCCCTCGGCGTTCGCGACCTCGAAGACCGTGCGCTCAGAGCCGGAATTCAGGTCGAAGCTCATCCCCCGCGCCCCGATCGCGAGGAGCTGCCTCTCGAGCCAGGGCCACGCGGAGATGTACGGCATCACCTCGCCGAAGGGGGTTAGCGTGATCTTGTCGTAGCGCGTTTCTTCGACGACGCCGTCGCGGATGAGGAACGCGGAGTTGTAGCGCGCATCGAGGTCGATGCTGATCGATCCGTCCGGCGCTTCGCTGAACGCGAGCCCGTCCACCGCGGTCGCGCCGACGAGCATCGGCACGCCCGCGATGCGCTGCACGCGGGTCAGCTCGTCGCGGAAGCGCGTCGTCGGGAACCGGCGGGGCCCGTCGGGCGTGTCGATGGGCAGCGAGATCCCGTTCTCGCGTTCCGCGATGTAGGAAGAATCGTTGAGCCCCCACGCGACCGGCACCATCGTCTCGGGCCAGACGATCAGGTCCGGCGGTGGGTCGAGTTGCGAGGCGTCAAACGAGAGGTCGAGGAAGTGCTCGAAATCCCTGACGCGCTGCGCGAGGGTGCCGAACTGTTTGTTGGACTGGGGAACGTTGGTCTGGAGGATGGCGACGCGGAGTTTGGGGCCATCGGATGAGACGGCTCGATGTGACGAGGCGGTGAGAAGGAAAGAGCCCGTCACGGTGAAAAAGAGAAGCCCGCTGATGACGGTGCTGAAAGCGGCTCCCTTCTTTTTTACGAGTGCAATCAGAAGAACCAGATTGACATTGAGCATCGCAAAAACAGCACTGTTCCAATACGTGCTCAATGCTTTGGGGTACAGAGAGGGCTGTCCGAGTTCAAACCACGGGTACCCCTGTAAAAACAGCTCGCCCCGGAAAAACTCGATCGCCGGCCAGAGCAGCACCGCCCCGGTCGTGAACGCGATCAATCCTGCCCTGTTGCAGATCCATCGCAGGAGCAACACGTACAACGCCGGCCACAGGCTCATGTACATCACGAGCAGCGGCGTCCCGACGAGCGTCACGTCCTTGAGCCAGAAGTGGTGGAACCCGAACGCCGGCAGGCACGCGAGCCACACCGCGAGCGGCGCCCGACGCGCGCCCGCGACGAGCACGAGCGGCACGAGCGACACGAACACGAGCGGCCACAGGCCGAACGGCGGGAACGCCAGCGCGAACGTCACCGAGTGCGCGAGGCCGAGCAGCAACGCGAACAGGAACGGGCGACGCGCTCCGAAACCCGGTCGGTCAGTTGTGTCGGCCGACCCGTTCACGGTCAACACCTTTCCGGGGGGTCATTCCCACTCGATCGTCGCGGGCGGCTTGGACGAGATGTCGTACACCACCCGATTCACGCCCCGGACCTCGTTGATGATTCGGTTCGAAATTGTTGCGAGCACGTCGTACGGGATGCGCGCCCAATCGGCCGTCATGAAGTCTTGCGACTCTACCGCACGGATCGCAACACACGACTCGTACGTCCGCCCGTCGCCCATCACGCCGACGGACTGGATCGGCAGGAGCACCGCGAAGACCTGGCTCGTCGAGCGGTAGAGGTTGTTCGCGACGATCTCCTCGAGCAGGATCGTGTCGCACTCGCGGAGGAGGTCGAGCTTTGGCTGCGTGATCTCGCCGAGCACACGCACCGCGAGGCCCGGGCCCGGGAAGGGGTGACGCCAGACCATCTGCTCGGGCAGGCCGAGCACCTCGCCCAGCTTGCGCACCTCGTCCTTGAACAGGTCGCGGAGCGGCTCGACGAGGTCGAACCCGAGTTCCTCGGGGAGCCCGCCGACGTTGTGGTGGAGCTTGATGTTCGCGCTCTGACCCGCGTGGCCGTGGCCGGACTCGATCACGTCCGGGTAGAGCGTCCCCTGGGCGAGGTATTTCGCGCCCTTCACGCTTTCCGCCTGCTCCTTGAACACCTCGATGAACCGGTGCCCGATCCGCCGGCGTTTCTCCTGCGGGTCGGTGATGCCCTTGAGGTCGCCCAGGAAGGCGTCCCGCGCGTCCGCGACGCGGAGGTCGACGTCGAAATGGTCGCGGAACGTCGTCTCGACGAGTTCTCTTTCGTTTTTGCGCAGGAGTCCGTTATCCACGAACACGCACGTGAGCCGGTCCCCGATCGCCCGGTGGAGCAGCGCCGCGAGCACCGACGAGTCCACGCCGCCGGAGAGGCCGCAGATCACGCGTTCCTTGCCGACCTGTTCGCGGAGGCGTTCGGTCTCCGTGTCCACGAAGTCGCTCATCCGCCACGTGTTCCCGCACTTGCAGATCTCGTAGACGAAGTTCTGCAGCATGTCGAGGCCGTGCGGCGTGTGCGTCACTTCGGGGTGGAACTGCACGCCGTAGAACGGCAGGTTCACGTGACGCACCGCGGCGTGCGCACACGTGGGGGTGCCCGCGAGCGTGTGGAACGACTGGTCGAGGTTGCCGACCTGGTCGCCGTGGCTCATCCAGACGGAGCTCTTCTGGGGGATCGCCTTGAACAGGTCGCCCGCGTCGGCGATCTCGAGGTTGGCGCGCCCGAACTCGCGGTGGTCGGCGGGGTTGATCGTGCACCCCAGATGCTTGCAGGCGAGCTGCATGCCGTAGCAGATGCCGAGGACGGGGACGCCCAGGCGGAGGATCTGCGGGTCCATGGTCGGGGCGCCGTCTGCGTAGACTGACGCCGGCCCGCCCGAGAGGATGATCCCTTTGGGGTTCATCGCCCTGAGCTCGTCCGCGGTGATGGTGGGGGCGACGAGCATCGAGAACGCGCCGGCTTCGCGCACACGCCTCGCGATGAGCTGCACCGTTTGCGACCCGAAGTCGAGAATAGGGATGACCTCGTCGTGCGGGAGTGTCTTGGGATCGAGCTGGGTCTGGGTCGCGGTGGTCATCGTTGGGTGGGATCCCCGGGTTCTGGATGGGCGTTGCGGGCGGGAAAGACGTATCATCGCGCCAAGCCATGACTCGTGCACGTTTCCTCATTCTTGCCACGCTCGCCTGCGCGGGCTGCTCGCTGCCGCCGAACGAGACGAGTTTCGACTCGAAAGACCCCAAGGCACGCTCCCTCGCCGCGCTCGACGCCGCCGAGCGGGGCGACGAGCGCGCGATCCCCGGCCTGATCTCCCTGCTCGACAGCCGCGACCCCGCCCTCCGGCTCATCGCGGCCGAGGCCCTGGAACGGATCACGGGCGAGACGATGGGCTACGACGCCACGGCCCCGATTCTCGAGCGTGAAGAGGCGATCGATCGATGGGTGGAGTGGTGGCGGGCCCGCTCGGGCGGGACGCCTGTCGGGGAGTTGGACTAGGATGGCCCCGCGACGCGAAGAGGTGTTCGAGGTCACACGCCGGCCCCACCCGGGCCGGGAGTTTCGCATCGGGGAGGCCGAGGGATCCGCGATCAGACGATGACACAGGCGACGCCCGAACCCAAGCCGCTCACCGACCGAGAGCCGCACGTGCGGCTCGAGATGATGAGCCAGCCCCGGTACCTGAGCGGGGCTCGGGACATGGTCTCGGCCATCGCCCGCCGGCTGGGGTTCAACGACGGCGAGTGCGGGCAGATCGCCCTGGCCGTCGACGAGGCGCTGTGCAATGTCATCCGCCACGGGTACGACCGGGCCGCGGATAAGCCGATCTGGCTCAATATCTGGCCCTACGAGATCGACGGCGCGGCGCGGGGGATCCAGATCGTGATCGAGGACGAGGCCCGCCAGGTGGACACCGAGGCCATCCGCGGGCGCGACCTCGAGGACGTCCGCCCGGGGGGGCTGGGCGTGTACATCATCAAGCAGGTGATGGACTACGCCGAGTTCGAAAAACGTGAAGGCACAGGAATGAAACTCACCCTCGTGAAGCTCGTCACCGATCAGGCCGAAGACACGACGGAGAACCACAAGGAGTGACCATGGAGGTCCATGTCGAGCAACAGGACGGCAGCACGGTCGTCGCGCCGAAGGGCGACGTCGATCTGAGCTGCTCCCGAGACCTGCAGACGCACCTGCGGGACGTCTTCGCGAAGAAGCCGTCCCGGGTCATCGTCGATCTCGACGGCGTCCCGTACATGGACTCCTCGGGCGTCGCCACCCTCGTGGAGGGCATGCAGATCGCGCGCAAGCAGAGCGTCGCGCTGGTGCTCTGCCGACTCCAGCCGCGCGTCCGCTCGATCTTCGAGATCGCGCGACTGGACAAGGTCTTCACGATCGTCGACGACCTCGACCAGGCCACCTGATCCGCCCAGGAGCGACCCGTGTCCGAGACGCGACGCAACCCGGTTCTCGCTTACGTCGAACGAGTCGGCGACAGCTCGATGGGGCGGCTGAGCCACGTCGGCCTGATGTGGTACCTCCTCGTCGACGCGGCGCACTGGGTCTTCCGAGCCCTGTTCACGAGCCGCATCCGCCTCGGGCGCACCGCGATCGTCGCGCAGATGTGCCGCATCGGCGTGAACTCGATCTTCATCGTCTCGCTCGTCTCCGGCTCGATCGGCTTCATCCTCGCGCTGCAGATGGCCCCGCCGCTCGACAGCTTCGGCTCGGTCGAGCTGGTGCCCAACATTGTGGGCGTCGCGGTCTTCCGAGAGCTCGGCCCGCTGATCGCCGCGATCGTGCTCACGGGCTTCGCCGGCGCCGCGATCGCCGCGGAGATCGGCACGATGGTCGTCGGCGAAGAGATCGAGGCCCTCGAAGCGCACGCGCTCAACCCTGTTCGGTTCCTCGTCGTCCCCCGCATCCTCGCCGCCACCGTCAGCATGATCTGCCTCGCCGTCCTCTCGGACGTCGTTGCGGTCAGCGCCGGCGCGCTGATCTCCAAGCTCGCGCTGGATATCAGCTGGACGACGTACTACGACAACCTCACCGCTCAGGTGAACCCGGTCGATTTCCTCACCGGCCTCATGAAGGCCTCCGTCTTCGGGATGCTCATCGGGCTCATCGCCTGCGGGAACGGCCTGAAGGTCACGGGCGGCGCCGCCGGTGTGGGTCGCGCCACGACGGACACGGTCGTCCAGTCCGTCGTCGCCGTCGTCTTCGCCGACCTGTTCTTCACGGCGATCTTCTACACGATGGGCATGGTCTGACGAGCCCGGGCTAGCGGCGGAACCCCACCGGGTGCTCGATGAGCCCGTAGATCTCCCGCAGCACCGTCATCCCCACGAGCCCCGCCACGGCGAGCGCCCCGAGGATCATCGCCTCGTCGCGGAGCCCCGCGCCGGCCATCCACCCGATCGCGTAGAGCGTGAGCCAGAACGCGCCGTAACGCTGGAGCTTCTCCGCGGTGCGCTCGCGGTTGGTCGTCGTCTTCGCCTTGTAGATCGCGAAGGAGATGAACACCGCCGCGAAGACCGCCGGGACGACCGCCGCGGAGGCGGGGACCCACTCGGGCCAGATCGTTCCCGCGCGCCGGTGGCCGACCGCGAAGAGGATGTACGACCAGAACGCGTAGCCCGTCGCGGCGCTGAGCACCATGGTCGGCGTGAGACGCGGGCGACGCCGGCTCAGCGTGTGCGTGACGGCGTAGAGCACGATCGCGTGCGTCATCACGAGCCAGATCGGCCACACGAAGACGATCCGCACGTTCGGCGCCACCATGTGCGAGCCGTAGATGAGCGAGAGCGCGACGAAGCCGACGGACGGCACGTACCGCGCCATGAGGTAGTAGAACAGGATGGCCGCGGCCGTCAGGATCGTGAGCATCACCGCGGGCACGCCCAGGAGCCCGGCGCCGACGATCGCGAGCATGAGCGTGACGGCGACGACGCCCACGGCGGATTCCTGCGAGATGAGCCCGGAGGGGATGGGCCGCTCGGGGTGGAGCGAGCGGTCGCGACGGACGTCGAGCGTGTCGTTGAGGGCCATCGCGAAGGTGAAGAGCCCGAGCGCCAGCGCCGCGCCGCCCGTGAGGAGCACCGGGAGCGACTGGTCCTCGTAGATCTGCGGGTCGGCCCGCCTGAGTTCCTCGGGCGTGGCGCGGGACCAGAGGATGACGAACCAGACGTTCGCCACCGCCGCGAAGCCCATCGTGACCCTCGTCAGATGAAAGAGCGGAGAGAGCTTGTGAAACAGGCCGTCCATCGGGTCCCCGAGGTCCCGCGAAAAGGCGTCGCGACCGATCGGTCCGCCCGCGCGGTTCGCGTATGATTGTACGGATGAACGATCAGGTCACCGAAATCCCGCTCACGCCCGCGGAATCCCCGCGCCTGGCGATCGTCGTGAGCCGCTACAACGCGTGGATCACCGACAAGCTCGCCGACGGCGCGACCGAGGCGGTCTCCCGCCTCGCCCCGGGCGGCTCGGCCGTCATCGTCCGGGCGCCGGGCGCGTTCGAGCTCGTCCCCGTCGCCGCCGCGGCGTGCGATTCGGGGCGGTACGACGGCGTCGTCTGCCTTGGGTGCGTCATCCGTGGCGAGACGAAGCACGACGAGTACATCAACATGAGCGTCGCGCAGGGCATCACCGAGCTGTCGGCCCGCACGGGCGTGCCGGTCAGCTTCGGGCTGCTCACCGTGAACAGCCCCGACCAGGCGGAGGCCCGCGCCGGCGGGGCGCTGGGGAACAAGGGCGCCGAGGCGGTGGAGGCGGTGCTCACGACGATCGCGGCCATCAACGCGGTCCGCGCCGGAGCGCCGAAGACGGCGGGGAGCGAGGCGTGAGCACGATCGTCAAACCGCGTGAGATCCGTCGTCTCGCCTTCCAGTGGCTCTACCAGCTCGACGCCACGAGCGGGGAGGACCGCGAGGCGCTGCGTGACTCCGTCAGCCCCGAGGCCACCGACGGGCTGGACGAGCGCGAGGTGCGCCGAGCCTGGGAGACCGCGTGCGCCGCGTTCGACGCGCGCGAGACCGCCGACGCGCTCGTCACCGAGCTCGCCCCGACGTGGCCCGCGCACCGCCAGCCGGCGGTCGACCGCGCCATTTTTCGTCTCGCGCACCACGAGATGACGAGCGGCAGCGCGAACCCCAAAACCATCATCAACGAGGCCGTCGAGCTCGCGAAGAAATATTCCACGGAGCGCTCGCCCGCGTTCGTCAACGGCGTCCTCGACAAGCTGCTCAAGCGCACCAGGGGCGAGGTCGTCGCGCCGATGCAGCCCGAAGCCTCGCCGACCGAGGGGGACGCGTAAGCCCATGGCCTTCTTGAAGAACGTGGTCTCGAAAGTCCGCAAAGGGCTCTCGCGCACGCGCGAGAGTTTCGTCGGCTCGCTCCGCTCCGTCCTGCTCGGCCGGAAAGTCGACGAGGCGCTGCTCGCCGAGCTCGAGAAGACGCTCATCCAGTCCGACGTCGGCGTAAAGCCGACGATGCGCCTGCTCGAGGGCATACGAGCCGCGTGGAAAGCGGGGGAGATCAAGACCGGCGAGGAGGTCCTCGCGTACCTCAAGCGCGAGATCGCGGCGATGTGGCCCGACGAGGACCGACGCCTGAACACCGCGGCGAGCGGCCCGACCGTCATCCTCGTCGCCGGCATCAACGGCGCGGGCAAGACCACCTCCATCGCCAAGCTCACACGCCTGCTCCGCGACGGCGGGAGCACGGTCCTGCTCGCGGCGTGCGACACGTTCCGCGCCGGCGCCGTGCGACAGCTCGAGATCTGGTCCGAGCGGCTGGGCGTCGAGGTGATCAAGGGGCAGCAGGGGGGCGACCCCGCGGCCGTGGCGTTCGACGCCTGCGACGCGGCGATCGCGCGCAACGTGGACTACCTCGTGATCGACACCGCGGGCCGCCTGCACACGCAGGACCCGCTGATGCGCCAGCTCACGAAAATCCGGGATATCGTCCGCCGCAAGTTCGAGGGCGGCCCGCACGAGGTCATCCTCGTGCTGGACGCCACAACGGGGCAGAACGCGGTCCGCCAGGCTGAGGAGTTCACGCAGGCGATCGACGTCTCGGGCATCTTCCTCGCCAAGCTGGACGGCACGGCCAAGGGCGGCGTGGTCATCGCCATCAACGAGGCGGTGGGCGTGCCGGTGAAATTTATCGGTCTGGGGGAGACGCCCGAGGACGTCGAGCCGTTCAATCCCGAGCTGTTCGTCGAGGCGCTGTTCTCCGAGCCCGCTCGGGCCGAAGCGTGAGACGCGTGTCCGGGCGATTCCCGTGCTCGCGCTGGACAATCGGCCCGCCCCCCGCGATAGTGGGGCGTGGAGGGTTCCAAAGGCAGGACGAGGATGTCGCGCGTGCTTGAAAGCGCCGGAGACGAAGGGATCGATCGCGGATCCTTCGAACAGATCCTGAGGGTCGCGCGTCGCCTCGCGTCCTCGAGCGACCTCGCCGAGGTCCTCGGGCTCATCATCGACGCGCTCCGGGACACCCTCTGCGCCGAGCGTGCCTCCGTCTTCCAGTACGACTCCGAGACCCACGAGCTCTTCGCCACCAAGGCCCACGGCCTGCCCGCGGACCTCCGCCTCCCGGCGGACCTGGGCATCATCGGCGAGGCCGCCCGCTCGCGCAAAACGATCAACATCACCAGCGCCTACGACGACACGCGCTTCAACCCCGCCGTCGACAAGGCCACCGGCTTCCGCACCCGCTGCATCCTCACGCTCCCGCTCGTCGATCACAACGGCTCGCTCGTCGGCGTCGCCCAGGTGCTCAACAAGCTCGAGAGCCACGGCGGTGTCTTCACGGAAGACGACGAGACCCTCGCCCAGTACCTCGCCGACCAGGCCGCCGTCGCGCTCAAACGCGCCGCCCTGCTCGACGCCGAGCGCCGCAAAGAAAAGATGGAAGCGGACCTCGCCGTCGCGAAACGCATCCAGATGTCCGCCCTGCCCAGCGCGCTGCCGCGGATGGACGGGTACGACATCGCCGGCATCTCCGAGCCCGCCGACGAGACCGGCGGCGACGCCTACGACGTGATCGATATCCGCCCCTTCTCCCACAAGGCCCCCGCGGCCGAGGGCGACGCGCTGATCTTCATGGCCGACGCCACCGGCCACGGCATCGGGCCGGCGATCTCGGTCACGCAGGTGCTGGCGATGATCCGCATGTCCTGCCGCCTCGGCGCACCCCTCCGCACGCTCGCGGAGGAGGTCAACCGCCAGGTCTGCGCCGATTTGCCGCTCGGGCGGTTCGTGACCGCCTTCATCGGCGAGCTCGACACGCGCAAGCACGAGATCCGCTACATCTCCGCCGGGCAGGCGCCCCTGCTGTTCATCCGCGCGAACCCCGCGGAGCACGAGGACATCGTCGACACGCTCCCCGCCGCGATGCCCATGGGCATCGACACCGATTTCCTCATCGAGGGCTCGTCCACGGTCGAGATGCACCCGGGGGACGTTTTCGTGGTGCTCTCGGACGGCTACTACGAGGCGATGAACCCGGACGACGAGCTCCTGGGCCTCGAGCCCATCGTCGAGGCGGTGCGCAACGCGATGCACGGCTCGTCGCAGCAGATCATCGATGCGCTCCGGCACCTCGTCGAGGAGCACGCCAGGGGCCGGCCCGCGGGCGACGACATGACCGCCGTCATCATTAAGCGGAAGCCCGGCTAAAATCACCGCATGCCCGTCTACGTCTACCGAGTCACGTCAGGCCCCCGCGAGGGCGAGATGTTCGAGGTCGTCCAGCCCATGAGCGAGGACGCGCTCTCGGAGCACCCCGAGTCCGGGGACCCCGTCGAGCGCGTCATCCAGCCGCCCATGATCGGCGGCAAGCACTCGTCGGCGCGCGAGAAGAACATGCTCTCGGACAACAACCTCGACCGCATGGGCTTCACGAAGTACGTCAAGACCGGCGACGGCTCGTACGAGAAGACCGCCGGCAAGGGGCCGGGGTCGCTGCAGGCGGACTGAGCCTCAGAAGCACGGCCCGAACGCGAAGAGCGCGCAGATCAGGTCGTTGAAGTCCACCGAGCCGGAACCGTCGCAGTCGGTCCGGCCGCTCTGGCCTTGCTGCCCGAACCGGAACAGGATGCAGACCAGGTCGTTGAAATCGACCTCGCCGTCCGTCGCGCAGTCGCCCGGGCACTCGAAGACCTCGCGCACCGCGGCCCCCGCGTCGATGAAGCCGTGGCCGTAATCGCGGTCCTGCCCCGGGAGCCCGTAGTCGCGGGCGGTCGCCTGCAGGATGCCCTCGACCTCCGCGGGCGTGAGCGAGGGATCGACCGAACGCACCAGCGCCGCCACGCCCGCGACGTAGGGCGAGGCGAATGAGGTGCCGTACGCGAACGTGTAATCGCCCGACGACCACCCGGCCGACCCGCTCCGGTCGGTCGTGTAGACATCGATTCCAGGCGCCGAGAACGCCATGTTCAGATCCGAATTCGTGAAGTCCGTCGGGAAGCCCGACTGGTCCAGCGCCGCCACCGCGTTCACGAACGCGGCCGACGCGGGGTAGGTCGCCGAGCCCGCGCTCTCGTTGCCGGCCGAGGCGAAGTGAACGATGCCGAGGTTCCGCGTGAAGCCGTACGCGTTGGTGATCGCGGAGGAGGGGAACCCGTAGCGGTTCGAATTGTTGGTCACGAGGGCGCCCTCGTTCAGCGCGATCTGCAGCGCCGCGACCGACCAGGAGTTGCACGAGCTCCAGTTCCCGCTGGAGTTGATGCCGATGAAGGGGCGCACGCTGATGACCTCGCACCCGGGCGCTACGCCGACGGTCCCCAGGGCGTTGTCGATCGTCGCCGAGACGCACCCCGCCACGGGCGTGCCGTGGTTGTCGAAGGGGTTGAGGGGGTTGCCGTCGCCGTTGTCAGAGGTCGTGTCGAAGCCGGTGTGGTAGAGCGTCAGGTCCGGGTGCCCGAGGTCGACGCCGGTGTCGAAGACCGCGACGCGGATATCCGGGCTCCCGATCGTGATGTCCCACGCCTCGTTGGTGTTCATGTCCTCGCCGGCGAAGCCGCCGAACTGCCCGACGTTCTCGTGGCCCCAGCAGAGGAAGTAGTCAGGATCGTTCGGCGTGTGCATGCCCGAGCCGGAGAACATCATGTCCGGCTCCGCGAAGGCCACGCCGTCGACCAGCGCGAGCCGGTTGGCCCCCTCGAGGACCTCGAGGCCCGTCTTGAAGACCGTGTCGATCCGGTACATCGTTCGGAAAGACACCCAGGGCTTGGAAACGCTCGCCCCCGGGAACATCTCCACGAGCATCGCCCGCGCGGCGGCGTCGCCGACACCCTCATCGAACCCGGCGAGGATCGTTCGCGTGGGGATCAGGTCGCCGCCGAGGTCGTCGACGAAGACCGGCGAGACCAGCGCGCCGTTCGCGGCCAGTCCGGACACGCGCTCCAGCTCGGCGCGGAGATCCTCCATCGGCTCGCGGAGCGTGAGCCGGGTGACGCCGCGGACGGCCGTCGCCTCGGCGTGTTGGATCCGGTCGGCCATCGCGATGACGATGGCATCGATGGCGGCGACGTCCCCGATGACCGCGAGGCGGTTGCGTTTCAGCTCGAGCGGCCGGCTCTCCTTGAAGTGCATGACGGAGAACGAATCGTCCAGATCGCCCGCGAGCACGGTCGACGCGAGCAGTGAAACGAGCAGGACACGGAACATGTGCGACATCCGATGGCTCCTTATGCGAAGAGGTCGCCATCGTACGGATCAATTTCAAAAATGAAACGGTTTTCGCGGTGTTTTTCGGTGCCGCCCGTGCCAAAACGCCGTCACCCCGGCACGCACCCGCCCTCGACCACCTCCGCCCGCCCCCACGCCTCGGCGTACAGGTCGCTCCGCACGGGCAGGTAGCCGGGGTAGCGCGAGCGGCACGTGTCCAGCAGGTTCAGGTTGAGTTCGACGATGGACACGCGGTCCGTCGTCTCCGCGAGGACCTCCTGCGTCGGCGCGACCGCGATCGATGCGCCGCCGAATCCCGCGACGTTCTCGCTCGCGGGTCGGTTCACCGAGACGAGGAAGGCGCGGCTCGTCCACGCGGTCGCGAGGAAAACGTGACGCCACTTCTCGTAGCTCGCCAGCTCCGTCGCCCGCGGGTTGATGATGACCCGCGCGCCGAGCGCCGCCTGCGCGTGCGAGCCCATCGGGCGGTTGATGTCCGAGCACACCTGCACGCCCACCGTCACGCCGTCGACCTCGATGACGCCGATCGCGCGCTCGCAGGGCTCGTAGTGGCTCGTCTCCCAGTAGTCCGGTTCCTCCGGCAGGTGCTGCTTGCGGTGCGTGCCGACGAGCGTGCCCGCCTTGTTGAACACGAGCGCGGTGTTGTAGCGCTTCCCGTCGTCGGCGTCGATCACGATCGCTCCGCCGACGAGACCGACGCCCGATGCCTGCGCGGCGTCTCGCATCATCGCGATGCGCTCGCCGCCCATCGACTCCGCGTCCTCGTCGCGCGGGATCTTCGTCGCGGGGGCCCAAGCGTTCACGGGGATCTCCGGCAGCACCGCGAGGTCCGCGCCGCCCGCTTTCGCGAGGCCCATGCACTCGGCGAGCCGATCGCCGGCCCCGTCGCCGAAGAACACGTCCGTGATCATCGCGATACGCATCGTCGCAGCTCCCTCGGTGTCAGAGCGTGGTCGTCTCGTACGCGGACCAGGGCTTGATCTCGAGTTCCGAGACGTCCGTCCGGCTCAGCGCTTCGCAGAGACGCGCCGCGATCTGCCGGTTCGTGATGAGCGGGACGTCGTAGTCCGCCGCGGCACGCCGGATCATGTAGCCGTTGGTCAGCTCGTCCTGCTTGTCGGACCTGGGGATGTTGATGACCAGGTCGATCTCGCCCGCCTTGAGGTGGTCGACGGCGGTGGGGGCCTCGCCGTCCATGGGCCAGTTCACCGGTGTGACCGCCACGCCGTGCTCGGCGAGGAAGACGGCCGTGCCCTCCGTCGCGTAGAGCTTCACGCCCAGCTTCTCGATGAGCTTGATGGGCGTGAGCATCTCCGCCTTGTCCTTGATGTTGCCCACCGAGAGCAGGACGGTCTTGACCGGCACCTTGAAGCCGACGGAGATGAGCGCCTTGAGAAAGGCCTCGTCGAAGTCGTTGCCGATGCACCCGACCTCGCCCGTGGAAGCCATCTCGACGCCGAGCGTGGGGTCGGCGCCCTCGAGGCGGGTGAAAGAGAACTGCGGGGCCTTGACGCCGACGTGGTTGAGCTCGAAGACGCTCTTGTCGATGACCGGCGCGTCCTCGCCCATCGTCACGCGCGTCGCGATGTCGATGAAGTTCTGCTTCAGGATCTTCGAGACGAAGGGGAACGAGCGCGACGCGCGGAGGTTGCACTCGATCACCATCACCGCGTTGTCCTTCGCGATGTACTGGATGTTGAACGGCCCGTTGATGCGAAGCCGCTCGGCGATCCGCTTGGAGATCTTGCGGATGCGGCGGATCGTCTCGAGGTAGGTCCGCTGGGGCGGGAAGACGAGCGTCGCGTCGCCCGAGTGCACGCCAGCGTTCTCGACGTGCTCGGAGATCGCGTAGACGATGATCTGCCCGTCCTTGGCGACCGCGTCGAACTCGATCTCCTTCGCGTTCGCGAGGTACTTGCTGATGACGATCGGGTGCTCCGGCGAGACCTTCGCCGCGGCCTTGAGGTAGCCGGAGAGCTGCTCGTCGTTGGAGGCCACCGCCATCGCCGCGCCGGAGAGGACGTACGACGGCCGGATGAGCACCGGGTAGCCGACCTGGTTCGCGAAGCCCTGGGCTTCGTCGATGGTCGAGAGCTCGCTCCACGCCGGCTGGTCCACGCCCAGCTCGTCGAGCAGCGCGGAGAAGGCGTTGCGGTTCTCGGCGTTGTCGATGGATTCGGGCGACGTGCCCAGGATGTTGATCCCCGCCTTGTGCAGCTTCATCGCGATGTTGTTCGCGATCTGCCCGCCCGCGCTGATGAACACGCCCTTGGGCTGGACCTTCCGCGCGATCTCGCGGACGGTCTCGAAGCTGATCTCGTCGAAGAAGAGCTGGTCGAACTCGTCGTAGTCGGTGCTGACGGTCTCGGGGTTGTAGTTCACCATCACCGTCTGGTAGCCCAGCTCGCGCAGGGTCTGCCCCGCGTTCACGCAGCACCAGTCGAACTCGACGGAGCACCCGATGCGGTACACGCCCGAGCCGAGCAGCACGACGGCGTTCTCGAGGGGGAACTCCACGTCGTCCTCGACGCCGTTGTAGGTGAGGTAGAGGTAGTTCGTCTGGGCGGGGAACTCGCCGGCGAGGGTGTCGATCTGCTTGACGTACGGGTGGAGCCCGAGCGACTCGCGCTGGAGGTAGACCGCCTGCTCGTCCTGGTCGGTCAGGATGGCGATCTGCTTGTCCACGAAGCCGAGCTTCTTCGCCTCGGTGAGCAGCTCGGCGCTGAGCGGCTTGGACGCCTTCTCGAGCTGGCGGGCGTGGTCGACGACGCGCTTGATCTTGGAGAGGAACCACGGGTCGATGCGCGACAGCTCGTGGATCCGCTCGACGGTGTAGCCGGTGCGGAACGCGCGGACGATCGCGAAGAGGCGGTTCTCGGTCGGGACGCTGATGGACTTGTCCAGGTCGTCGAACTCGAAGCCGTCGTTCGCGACGAGCCCGCGGGCGCCCGTATCGAGCATGCGCAACGCCTTCTGGATCGCCTCCTCGAAGGTCCGCCCGATGGACATCACCTCGCCGACGGACTTCATCGCGCTGCCCAGGCGCGCCTTGACGCGCCGGAACTTCTTGAGGTCCCACCGCGGGATCTTCACCACGCAGTAGTCCAGCGCCGGCTCGAAGAACGCGCTGGTGACCTTCGTGATCGAGTTCGGGAGCTGGTGGAGCCCGTGCCCGAGCGAGAGCTTGGCCGCGACGAACGCGAGCGGGTAGCCCGTCGCCTTGGACGCGAGGGCGGAGGAACGCGAGAGGCGGGCGTTCACCTCGATGATGCGGTAGTCCTCGGAGACCGGGTCCAGCGCGTACTGGATGTTGCACTCGCCGACGATCCCCAAGTGCCGGATCACCTGCACCGCGATCTCGCGGAGCTTGTGGTACTCGGAGTTGGTGAGCGTCTGCGACGGCGCGACGACGATCGACTCGCCGGTGTGCACGCCAAGCGGGTCGAGGTTCTCCATGTTGCACACGGTGATGCAGTTGTCGTACTTGTCGCGGACGACCTCGTACTCGATTTCCTTCCACCCCGTGAGGCACTCCTCGATGAGGATCTGGTTCGTGTACGACAGCGCCCGGCCCGCCAGATCGCGGAGCTCCGCTTCGTCCTTGCAGACGCCCGAGCCCAGCCCGCCCAGCGCGAACGCGATGCGGCACATCACCGGGTAGCCCAGCTCCTCCGCGAACGCGAGCGCGCCGTCCACCGTGCCCACCGCCTTGGAGACGGGCGACTTGCAGCCGATCTCGTCGAGGCGGTTGCGGAACAGCTCGCGGTCTTCCGTGTCGCGGATCGTCTTGATCTGTGTCCCGAGCACCGCGACCTTGTGCTTCGCGAGCACGCCCATCTCGTCGAGCTTGAGCCCGCAGTTCAGCGCCGTCTGCCCGCCGAAGCTCAGGAGCAGGCCGTCCGGCTTCTCCTTCTTGATGATCTTCTCGACGAATTCCGGCGTGATCGGCAGGAAGTACACCTCGTCCGCCAGCGTCTCGGACGTCTGGATCGTCGCGATGTTCGGGTTGATGAGGACCGTCTTGATCCCCTCTTCCTTCAGCGCCTTGATCGCCTGGGAGCCCGAGTAATCGAACTCGCCCGCCTCGCCGATCTTCAGCGCCGACGACCCCAGGATGAGCACCTTCCGCGGTTTCAGAATCATCGAACGACCATCCTCAGGAATTCGTCAAACAGATCGTCCGCGTCCACCGGGCCGGGCGTCGCCTCGGGGTGGAACTGCACGCTGCGGAACGGCGCCCAGTTGTGGCGCAGCCCCTCGTTCGTGTGATCGTTCAGGTTGCGGAACCACGCCCGCCAGTCCTGCGGCAGGTCGTTGTCGTCCACCGCGAAGCCGTGGTTCTGGCTGGTGACAAGGCAGCGGTTCGTGCCGCACTCGTTCACGGGCTGGTTCTGCCCGCGGTGGCCGTACTTGAGCTTGTACGTGCTCATCCCGATCGCCCGCGCGAGGAGCTGGTGCCCCATGCAGATGCCGAAGATGGGCGTCTGCTTGTCGATGAGCTTCCGGATCACCGGCACGGCGCCCTCGACCATCTCCGGGTCGCCCGGGCCGTTGGAGATCACGACGCCGTCGATCGTCTCCTCCGCCAGGTCGTAGTCCGCCGGGACGCGGAGGACCTCGACGTCCCGCGAGAGCAGGGACCGCAGGATGTTGAGCTTCGCGCCGCAGTCGATCAGCGCGATCCGCTTCTCGCCCTTCCCGTAGAGCTTCGGCTCGTCGATGGTGACGCGCGAGACGAGGTCGTTCGTGAAGGGGTTGGTCATCTCGACGTCGTCGCGCCCCTCGAAGCGCATCACGCCGAGCATCGCGCCCTTCTCGCGGAGCCGCTTGGTCAGCGCCCGCGTGTCGATGCCGGTGATCCCCGGGATCCCCTCGTCGCGGAGCCACTGCCCGAGCGTCCGCTCCGTGTTCCAGTGCGACGGCTCGTCGCAGTAGTGCGCCACGACGAGCCCCGCGGCGTGGATCCGCCCGGACTCGAACCGCGAGAGCACGCCGTGCGCCCCCTCGCCCATCGCGGGCACGCCGTAGTTCCCGACCATCGGGTACGTGCTCACGATGATCTCGCCGGTGTACGACGGGTCGGTCAGCATCTCGGGGTACCCGACCATGCCCGTGTTGAAGACGATCTCGGCGGAGCACGGCGCGTCCGCGCCGAAGCTCACGCCCTCGTACGTCGTCCCGTCCTCGAGTTCCAGCACCGCGCGCACGCCCGTGGCGCGGGTGTCGCCCGGCTTGGCTTCGATCATCGACATCGCGTCCGTGCTCGCTTCCGTCCGTGTCATGGTGTTTCCGTGCTCAGGGCCCGGCTCCCGGGCTTCTCGATGGGGATGGCCGCGAGCGACTCGGGCACATCATCCGCCTCGTACGTCGCGAAGTCGAGTTCGACGAGCGCGAACACCGGCGGCCCGGGGGCGAACGCCCCCTTGCTCCGGTCCGCGACCGTCGCGTAGCCGACGACCTCGGCGCCCGCCGCCTCGACGAGCGGGACCATCTCGCTGACCGACTTGCCGGTGGTGATCACGTCCTCCGCGAGGAGCACGCGCTCGCCCGGGGCGAGGGTGAACCCGCGCCGCAGCTCGAAGGGCTCGCCCGTCTTGCGCTCCGCGAAGATCGTCCGCAGGCCCATCGCCTGCGCGAGCTGGTAGCCCCACAGCACCCCGCCCAGCGCCGGCGCGAGGACGGTGTCCGCTTCGGTCTCGCCCCCGAGCATCCCCGCCATGATCTCCGCGAGCCTCGACGCGACGCGCGGCCGCTCGAACAGCGCCGCGCACTGGCAGTAAGAATCGGAGTGCAGCCCCGAGCTGAGCAGGAAATGGCCGGACTTCAGCGCGCCGCAGGAACGCAACGACTCGTCGATCTCTCGAATGAGCGACGGGTCCGTCGGTGTTCGCTCAGGCCGTGCCGGCATGGTGCAGCGCCTCGTTCGCTTTCTTCTGGAGCTCGAGCACTTTCGCGCGGATGACGTTCATCGGGTCGTCCGTGTCCGTATCGCTCGGCAGGACCCCGCGCGTCACGTGGAGCAGGAAGCCCGGGCCCTCGGTGTCGGTCTCGGTGATGCGGGCCTCGCGCGCCGCCCGCTTCAAATCGCCGCCCTGGGCGCCGACGCCCGGCATCAGGAACTGGGCCCGCGGGGCCGCGTCGCGGATCTGCGCGATGCGCCCCTCGTTCGTCGCCCCGACGACGAGCGCCGTGTTGCCGTACATGTTCCAGTCCCCGCTCGCCGCCCGCGCGATGCGCAGATACAGGTCGTTCGGGACCAGGAAGTCCCGCGACCCGGGGTTGGACGTGAGGCAGAGGATGTAGTTCAGCTTGTTCTCGTAGACCAGGAACGGCATCGCCGAGTCCAGGCCCATGAGCGGGTTGAGCGTCACCGCGTCCGCGTTGAGGTAGTCGAAGATCGCCCGCGCGTAGTGCTCGGCCGTCGAGCCGATGTCGCCCCGCTTCGCGTCCGCGATCACGAACACGTCCTCGGGGATGCTCATCCGCACGCGGTGGAGCAGGTCCATCCCGGACGAGCCCAGCGCCTCGAAGAACGCGAGGTTGAATTTGTACGCCGGCACGATGTCCTTCGTCGCGTCGATGATGAGCGTCAGGAACGCCTCGTACCCGTCGATCGTCGAGGGGAAGCCCGTCGGCAGGTACGCCGGCGCGGGCTCGAGCCCGACCGACAGCACGCTGTCCGTCCTCGACATCGCCTCGATCAGCCGCTTCGTCGCGAGCGTCATACGTCGGAGCCCTCACGAACTCGCACCCGTCCGCCCCGGATACAAAAAACCCCGCCGGACGGGCGGGGCTCAGATTCACGCGGCAACGCGACGGGAGGCGTGTCCGCCGTTTCGGGCCGGATCACCGCTCGGATCGCCTGCTGGTGGGTCTGAACCATCATTGATCGGAGTCCTTGGGAGGTCGAACCAGCCTCCGGGCGGGATCATATCACGCCCGTTTTCCTTTGTGTGGATCGTGTTGAGGGTTCGTGCGCAAAAGCACGTCCCGGCGGCACTTTTTGTCGGCCGGGCCGATTCTAGACCGTCACCGTGCGCCCGGCGATCACGAGCCGTTCGATCTTCGCGCAGAACGTCTCGCCGAGCCAGGGGCAGTTCACGCTCTTCGAGCCGAGATCGGCGTCCGAGAACGTGCGCGAATCGCCGAGCGACGCGATCACGAGGTCGCCCGACGCGCCGTCCGCGAGCGTCCCCCAATTCCGGGACACGCACTTCGCCGGCGCGGTCGTCATCTTCTCGATCAGGAACGGCAGCGTCCACGCCCCGCTCGCGACGAACGCGGAGTACAGGCTCACGAACGCCGTCTCCATCCCGACGATGCCGAAGGGCGCCTGCGCGAAGGGCTGCGCCTTGCTCGCGGGGGAGTGGGGGGCGTGGTCCGTCGCGATGCAGTCGATCGTCCCGTCCTCCAGCGCCTCGATCAGCGCCCGACGGTCCCGCTCCTCGCACAGCGGCGGCTTCATCTTCGCGTGCGTGTCGAACCGGCCCACACGCTCCTCGGTGAAGAGCAGGTGGTGCGGCGACACCTCGGCCGTGATCGGCGCCCCGCGCGATTTGAAAAAGCGGATCGCCTCGACCGAGTCGACCGTCGAGACGTGGCAGACGTGCAGCCGCCCGCCCGTTTCCAGCGCGAGGGCCGCGTCGCGGGCGACGATCGTCGCCTCGCTCGACCGCGGGATGCCGGGCAGGCCCAGGCGGGCCGCGGTGGGGCCGTCGTGCATCACGCCGTCCCCCGTGAGGGACATGTCCTCGCAGTGGTCCAGGATCACCATCCCCAGATCGGCCGCGCAGGAGAGCGCCGAGCGCATCACGCCCGCGTTCGCCACGGGCAGGCCGTCGTCGGACAGCGCCCCCGCCCCGGCCTCGCGGAGCGCCGCGAAGTCCGTCAGCCGCTCGCCGTTCATCCCCGTGGTCACCGAGCCGACCGGGTGCAGGCTCACGGGCGAGGCCTCCCGCGCCCGGTCCACCTGGTACCGCACCAGAACGGCCGAATCCGTCACCGGCGTCGTGTTCGGCATGGAGAAGACGTGGGCGTACCCGCCCTTCGCGGCCGCGCGCAGGCCCGTCGCGATCGTCTCGCTCGCTTCGCCCCCCGGCTCGCGGAGGTGGGCGTGGATCTCGACGAACGCGGGGAAGACGTGGTTCCCGCTCGCGTCGATGACCTCGACCCCGTGGGGGACGCTGCTCGTCGAATCGATATCCGAGACCTTGCCCTCGAAGATGGTGATGTCGCGCACGCCGTCGACGCCGATCGACGGATCCACCACGTGCCCGCCCCGGATCACGATCGTCCCGTCCCTCACGACGCCCCCTTCCCGCAGAGCCAGAGCATCGCCGCCATGCGGGCGAAGACGCCGTTGGTCACCTGCGCCCGGATGAGCGACCGCGCGCTCCCCATGAGTTCCGCCGTCATCTCCACCCCCGGGTTCACCGGGCCGGGGTGCATGACGATCGCCCCCGGGTTCAATACGTCGAGTCGCTTCGTGGAGAGCCCGTAGTGCCGGTGGTACTCCCCGCCCGAGCCGTAGATCGCCCGCGCCTGACGCTCCAGCTGGATTCGGAGCAGGTACACCACGTCCGCGTTCGCAATCCCCTCCGCCAGATCGTGCGTCGCGTCCACGCCGAAGGCGTCCACGATCGTCTGCGGCAGCATCGTCCGCGGCCCGACGAGCCGGACGCGGGCACCGAGTTTGGTGAAGGCCGCGATGTTCGAGCGGGCGACGCGCGAGTGCAGGATGTCGCCGACAATCGCGATCGTCTTGCCCTCGATCGAGCCGAGCTTCTCGTGGAGCGTGACGCAGTCGAGCAGGGCCTGCGTGGGGTGCTGGTGGCGGCCGTCGCCCGCGTTGAGGAGCGACGCCGAGGTGAGGCGGGGGGCCACGTACTCGTGCACGCCGGAGGCGGCGTGGCGCATCGCCACGAACCGGGCGCCGACGCTCTCGATGGTGTGGAGCGTGTCCACGAGGGACTCACCCTTGACCACGCTCGAAGCGCCCATGTCCAGGTTCAGCACGTCCGCCCCGAGCCGCCTCGCCGCCTGCTCGAAGGAGGCTCGCGTCCGCGTGGACGCCTCGAAGAACAAGTTCGCGAGCGTGAGGCCGGAAAGGTCGCCCCGGGGCTCGTCGGTCGCCTTCAGCTCGAGGGCGGTCTCGACAAGACGCTCCAGGTCCCGCCTCGTGAGCGGGTCCACGGACAGCAGGTGCCGGGGCCGGAGCCCCGGCTCGGTCCGGGCGTCGTTCGGTGTTCGGGTGGGCTGGCTCACGTCTGCGCGGCATCATCCGCGATCCGCCGCCAATTGTCGAGCCACCCCCCCCCCCCCCC
>CAJNJA010039864.1:5689-25462 GCA_905231915.1 Symbiodinium necroappetens | reverse complement strand
AAACTCTAAACCCAAAACCCTATAAACCCTATAAACCCTAAACCCTAAACCCTATAATCCCTTGCCCTAAACCGCAGTGCATCTTTCGGCAGAGGCGCCTTTGCGGCTGCCCCAGCCAGAGCTTCCAACGACAAGGTCCGCCTCTGGCGCGTGGAGGTTGAGAACTTTCAAGATATAATATACATATGTATGTATGTATGTATGTATGTATGTGCATATCTGTATATAGAGAGTTATTTGTTCACGCATCTGTTCTTCTAGCAAGGTTAACTGGAGAGAGAGAGAGAGAGAGATACGGAAAGATGGCAGAGGGATTAAAGATATAAAGAGAATCTGCATATCTGGGCAGAGCAACACACATTTGTTCTCGAAGCTGCCTCCACATGCGTGTGTCTTCGTGCTAGAACTTGAAGTAAACTGTCACTGGTCTTCGTCCTCCTCGGAAGCACTGTCCAGCTCAGTCAAGGAAGTGAAACACCCTCATCTTGGTACAGACAACGATCTACACTCAAAGCTGGGCTCCGTGATTGCATGATTCGATTCGTTGCAGCTGTTCCAGTTGTATGATGTCCTCACGAACAACTTGAGTTTGAGGCTGGGACGGTTGAAGAATGTCCTTTCAGATAATTCGTGCGGCACACATCCCGTTTTGCAGATAGCGGCGAAACCACGAACCCCTGATCCGAAGTAAACCGCGAATCTGAGGCCTTCACGCTGCCTCAACTCTAAGCTCGAAGCCTCAAACCCAAACACCCTAAAGCTAAGACCCAACCCCCAAGTACTTCAATTCTCTTCAACTCCAACCCTAAACCCCAAACCCTAAACCCTGTATGTCTGGCAAAGCCCTGCGAGGCCTTTGGCAACATCAGAAAGCGTCCGTCAGGAGGCGAATCCGCACGACAAGACGGTGGTGTTTTCCTTCAGAGACATGTGTTGGACTCTAGGTTTAGGGTTCAGGGTTTAGGGTTCTGAGTTCAGGGTTCAGGGTTTAAGGTTTTGGGTTCAGGGTTTAGGGTTTAGGGTATAGCTTCGGGGTTCAGTGTCTCAAGATTCAAGGTTTGGGATTTAGGCACAGTGGTTTGGATTCAGACTTGAGGCTTTGGCTTGGGGTTCAGGGGCTGAGGATTTCTGGGATCAGGATCTAAGCGCTGGAAGATCATTTCTCGCGTCTGTCTGGGCTTACCCATAGGCTCCTTAGTAGTTCCTTTTTGGGATTACCTTATAGGATTCTAAATATGGACCACAAAAAGGAACTACTTAGGAGCCTATGGGTAACGAAAGTTCAATTTCTGCCTGTAGTCTCCATTGTAGTTCCTTTTGTTGGTTTAACCAAATCTATATTAAGGATCCTAAAAGGTAACCCCCAAAAAGGATCTGCAATGGAGACTGTATAGGTGCCTTCCTGAGAATGCATTTAGGTTTTAGGGTTTAGGGTGTCTGTTGTCTAATTAACACCTAAACCCTAAACCCTGTTTAGTCTCCCCCTTTTTGTACTCCCTAAATCCTAAACCCTAAACCCTAATCCCTAAACCCTAAACCCCCTAAACCCTACACCCTGCTTAGTCTTCTCCCTTTTACTCGGGGACCCTGCACGCTCTGGATCGACTGAGCCCTTAAACGAAGTCAGGTTCCCCTAAGGGTCCATTTACGCAAATGGTAATATATATATATGTATATATATATATATGTACTTTGGGCCCAAGGTACCACAAAAATGGGATTACTTTAAGGCCAAATGATATACTAATTTGGGCACGTGGACCCTTAGGTCTACCTATCTAGAGTCCCTGCCTAAAAGCACACAAAAGCACCACGCAGAGAAGCCTCCGAATGGCCGCAGAGTAGAGGCACAGGTACCTGCATGCCCGAAGGAGCTAAATCCAAATACCGAATCCGTGAGGATAGTCGACCATGCCAAGTGGCGAGACGCAAAAAGCAGGGATTCCAACATGCCTTAGTAAAGATCTCTTCCGCGAGCTCCAGCAGGGGAGCATCTAAGTAGAAGGCAAAGACAAAACAACCAGCCAAGCACAAACCTGTACGGTGCTTCCTTGAATGATGTGATCATGCTGTTTCTGGAATTAAGGCTCCAAGGGCGCAAGTCCGAATTCAGTCTCTAGTCCGCCGGAAGTCTTCCCGGAACTCCGGACTTGAAACCCGGACCCCACACCTCGTCGGCGCAATAAAAATAGAAATCTGCAACAAACACACACACACACAGAAAGAGAGAGATGGGGCGGGAAAAGCTGACAGACGTCTTCCGGAGCCTTATCGAACCGAGCAGCTCCGTATCGAAGGCTTACAAGAACAAGCTTCAGATCATCTTCTGCAGCCGTACTCATTCTCAGCTTGCCCGCGACTCGGTTGCGCCGCGCTTCAGTGGCTCATAAAGGCGAAGATTCTCTTCAGGGTAGCTGGAAGGAAGAGAATTTTGGAGATTGCAACTTGTGCTTGGTCTCACCGTTCGGTCTTTGTTCACGTTATTCACCCCAGCAAAGGGAGCAAATTCTATTTCAAGAAGCAGACCATTCTTCGTTGTTCATGTCACATTTAGGGAAACCTTGGTGCCCTAATGGGAATTGCCCATTGCAGTAGATGCCCCAGCATCATTCATTACAGAATCCCGTTTACAGCCGTTCGGCAGAAAGCTCTGTAGAATGCATCAGAAGGCCGTTAAACCGCTGGTTGCCGCATGACTGGACGGCGATGATGCTACAGTACAAGACTCAAGAGTTTGCCCTGCATCACGCTGGATGTAAAACATACCTATAGTCTCCATTGTAGTTCCTTTTTTTGGTTTAACCACATCTATATTTAGGATCCTAAAAGGTAACCCCAAAAAGGAATTACTTAGGGGCCTATGGGTAGGGTGCAATCCTCAAGCGTATCAAGGCGCAGGTCTTGAGAGAGGTCAAGCGAATTCCAGAGCATGCCGTCCCCGAAGATCTTTCTGCAGGGTCCTCAGCTGGTGTAGGTATGTCTGCATATGTTCATGTTATATGCGTATCTGTTTATGGAATAATATGTGTATGCACATGTCTGTGAGTATGTGTATGTGCCATGAATTCGCAGGCACGTTTGTGTATTTGCGTCTGTGTATAGAAAAATATATACATACATACATACATACATACATGCATACATGCATCTATACATATATACACATATCTATCCACGTCCTCTGTCTCTGTCTGTGTCTGTACGTGCGCCTGTGTGAGTGTGGATGTGTCTGTGCATGTGTGTGTGTGTTTGTGAACATTTGCGGGGTTTTTGTGTACGCTTATGTATGCATGTATGTATGCATGCATGTATGTATGCATGTATGTATGCGTGTATGTATGTATGTATGTATGTATGTATGTACCTAGGCATGAATGCATGCATGCGTGGATGCATGTATTTGTGCGTGGAGTTAGTTAGGTGGGTCGGTAGGTAGGCAGGTAGGCAGGCAGGCAGGAAGGCAGGTAGCAAGGCAGGCAGGCAGGCTGGTAGGTAGGTATATACCGACTTGTCTTCCTAATGTGTTGTGGAGGTATCAATGAATATGGATGTCTTAGACTTTCTGAACCCACACTCACACCCGCAAACCAAACTCGTGTGTTTTTGTTGAGGGTTGGGAGCTCTTTGTCTGCAAGGATCACTTGCCCAGATGTTGGAGCGGCACTGCATCGCCGATTGTTCTAAAGTAGCTACATGCCTCCTTGGAGCCCAGCGAAGAAATGCTCAAGAAGGCTTCCGAGTTGAAATTTGTAATGCAAAACCCAGACTGCTGTCGTTCGTGAGTGTGAGTTTTCACGACTACATACTAAGATATATGAGTATTTGGGAGAGTATCCTCAGCAGCATCGCAAACCTCCGTCCTAAATCGAGTTCAAGGTAGGCTTGTAAACCGAGCAGTAAGAGTACGAGTGATTGCTCATACTTCCTTGATTCATACGAGGCTTAGTTGCCATACTCTTAGCAAGAGTTTCCATAGCAAAGGCCAGCCCAAGCACAGAAATTTCTAAGCCCTAGAGCACCTTCCAAGTAAAGATACCCAAGACGGAAACTGCTCGTGGCCAAGAAGAGTGCCACGTTGTAGAGCTCGCCCGAAGGTGGCATAGTTGTCTTGGCATCAATCGTTCTTCCCTTCCTTATGAGCTTGCTTGCGCATGCGGTTTATACCAGTTCGTATGTGTTTCTGTTGACGCTTATCTCTGTGATCTGTGTGGGTGTGGCTGCAATTATCAAATGTATCTGTGTACGTCTGCATGTGTGTGTATGTGGGTATGTATGTGGGTATGTATGTTTGTGTGGATGTAAGTAAGTATGTAAGTAAGTAAGTAAGTATGTATGTATGTATGTATGTATGCATCTATGCATCTATGCATCTATGCAAGCATGCATGCATGCATACATACATACATACATACATACCACACACACACATGTGGCTGTGTGTATGTGGCCCGGTGTAGACATTCAAAAAAGCACATACATACATACATACATACATACATACATACATACATCTATACATTATAATATAATATATGTATGCGTGGGCGTGTACATGAACACACATCCCATATCCTATACCACCATTATAGTTGCAGTACTCACACAGCTCCGTGAGATCAACCTGCATTCCTAAGTCCTCAGTAACCTTACTGCGGCTTTCCTCTCAAATCCGCAAACTCCTAATGCACTAAAACCTCATAGGCCCCAGAGACCCTAGCAGTCAACCTACCAATCCTCACCACCTTCCTCCTGAAGCTCCCAAAACCCAAACCCCTAATAAACCCCTAGTAAACCCCAAAGCCAGCAAGCCCTAAACTCAGGTCGTGACACTTGGCTCGAGGTCCTCCCTGTGCGTGAACGATCGAGTTCGATCTTGTGCAAAAGGCGCGGCGTGCGGGTGTTTTCTTCTTTTTGATGGCCATCGGTATTGCATGTGTGTGTGTGTGTGCGCTTGAAATGTGTGCTATATCTGACTCCCGGTTCGGATGGGCCTCTGGACTTTAGGATGTTGGTGTGGAGGCTTTCGGGGTTTCGGGCCCCGGATGACAGGATTTGCGCAGTTCGGGTTAAAGGTAGGATAAGGCGAGCTCTGAGTCTGAGGTCGAGGAATAGGGCTTAGGGTTTAGGGTTCAGAGGGAGTCTAGAGTCTGTAGGCTTTAGCAGTCGACACCGAGTAGAAAATTGCATTGCTCCGAACTGGGAGCTTTCAGCCCTGAATACCGTGAAGACCTAATCTCGCAGGGTTAGTGGCTGGAGTTAACTTTCAGGGCTTCTACGCCTGCTATATTACAAGGCAAGCCGTTCTTGGGTTGCATGAACTCCTAAACCCTGAACCCATTTGCGGGCCCCATGAACTCATGAACTCCGCAAGCCTTTACAAGCACAAACCTTGATGAGGCTCAGCTCACTTGAACGACCTTTGTCGCTCGAGCCTCAGGGCCTAGCATTCAGGGTTCAGGGTTTAGGATTCAGGGTTTAGGGTTTAGTTTAGGCATCTGAGAATCCAGAAGTCTGCGCGATTTAAGCTTTGTCCCAGGGTGGGGATGTTCGCCGCTCTGGTAAGCCTTGCTAACAACGAGATTTCTGTTAGTGTCCCAACAACTTCTGTATTAAGACCTATTGTGGTATCCTACAGCACATCTATAGGTTGTGCGAGTTTAACCTGAACTGCATTCAGAAGCCCTAACACCCTTTCTGTCCCCCAGAACCTCAAACTTTGGAGTAAAGTTTGGTGTCGTGCATTGCAGGGATCTGGGTTGGGTTGCAGGATTTAGGGCGTCCCCAATACATACTGCAAAACGAACTGTATATACATATGTGTCTATCAACTAATCATTGTGCGGATTTCTTCTTGTTGATACCGCGAAACAACGAGCCATGCAGGTTCAGGGCTTAGGGTATGGAATAGCCGTAACTTTTTATGCCGTTACACACTCTCCTGTAGTCGACGATCTATCGCTGACTCCGATGAAATGGTTTGGACTTCGAGCCTCGAGGTTCTGTTTCCTTGTTCAGCTTTACACAGGGGTTGGTCCTTTGACCCTAAACCCTAAACCCTAAGCCGTGTTGCTACCCGTCAGGGACACGAAACATAGCAAGACCACAGGGCCGAATCTAGGGTACGGTGTTCCCTGGTCTGTGGTTTAATCTAGGGTACGGTGTTCCCTGGTCTGTGGTTTAAAGATTAGAGTAGTTCTCTAAACTAGGGTCCCTTTTTAGGCTCCCCCAAATAGTACGGCACCCTTATTAAAAGGTCCCCAAAGGGACCCTATTTGTCAGAACTACTCATTAACCTACATCACTGCATATCACCGCTACCCTTGCGCAAGTTCCTTATTATTGGGTCCTTTGGCATGCCAGGGCTCGCCACCGAGAACGCCGGGGCTGGGAAACACGGCAACTCGACAGAGAGCTCACGGTTCGGCTTCTTTCAGTTTGGGTTTAGGGTTTAGGGGTTTAGGGGTTTAGTTTATAGGTGATTTTGGTTGAATCAGCCCTTTAAATAGGACTTGTAGGGCCCATTTGGAGCAGAGTCTATCGTGGGGAGCCAACATCATCTCCATGTACATCCTTAAACTGGTACATGGACCGGACGGTGCGTTCGGTCAGGTAGGGCTTGACTCGAAACGTACTGTATAAACCTTATCAAGGTTTAAGGTTTAGGGATTAGGGTTTAGGGCTTGAGGCTTATGGCCCTGAGCCGTAAACTTGAAACCCTAAGCCCTAAACCCTGTACCGTATACCCTATGCTGGCAACTGTTAACCCCACCGCCTTACAAGCCCCGCAGGCATAGTCTCGAGCTCCTTCTACAAAACACAAAAGACCTGCAGGATTCAACATGAGTTTGAGGGATGGGAAGATTTACGGCTTACCCAAGGGCTCCAAGTATGCAAATGGTACCTACTTTGGGGCCTAAAGTCAAAAACATGGGCCCTACTTTGGGCTATTTGGAGCCCCAGGGTTAGGATGTATGATTCGGGATCTGCGGTCGTAAAATCGAGGCGGCCCATAACTCTGCTCTTCCCTAAACCCTAGACCATCCTTGGACCATGAGGAACCTCTCTTCTTAGGGTTCCTTATTGTGATTTCTTTGTATAAGTCCGTGAAAGGGTAGGGTCTTTGGGGAGGCGGGCGGGGGTTTAGGTAATCCTCAAACCCTTCATCTTAGAGGTAACCTTAAGCCTTCTGTCAACCCGCAAAGTGAGGGCGGTTGGATGATGGCTAGTAATAGTATCCTACAAGACTCAGAAGATCTGCATATATTACCAACCCAAAGCAAAAAAGCAGCCACTATGGCAAGGACCATGCTAGTAACCCAGAGTCTTTCCTCGTCAGCCCAAGAAAGGCGCGCCTAAACCCTAAACCAAGGGGTACTGTTAATGACATGAATCCTGCATTACCTTAAGGACCTGCAAATTATGGTATATTCCTTATTATGGGTAATGCAGGATTAATATCATCAACCAACCCTAAACCCTAAAACCCTAAAACCCTAAACCTTAAAAACCCCAAAAACCCTAGGAACCCTAAGAACCCAAAAACCCTAAACCAAGGGTATCTCAAGAAGGTCGCGAAATGTAAAGGAACCCAGGAAGCCTCAAGGACTTTGTGATCGGTATCTAACCCTAAGGGTCCATGTAGCCTTTAAGGGTTCCTTTAAGAGCTCCTTTAAGGGTTCCTTTAAGGGCACTATATGGGTTTAGGGTTTAGGGTCTAAGGGTCAATATACCCAAATAGTATATACTTTGGCCCCAAAGTACCTTATATAGGGACTACTTTAAGGCCAAAGTATATACTATTTGGGTACATGGACCCTCAGGGTAATACCTCTGTCTACCGTGCCGTACCGTGGTACCAACGCAACCTAGCCTATCTATCCATGTACATGTCTATCCATCTATCTATCTATTTATCTATCTCCTGTCTATCTAGCTGTTTATCTAGCTGTCTATCTGTCTCTGTAGCTCTCTATCTCTCTAGCTAACTGTTTCTGTTTGTCTATCTACCTATTCTTATCTACCTTGGGTGATTCCAAGTGGTACAAGTGTGAGCCAAGGTAAGGTACAGATGTTTGTGGCGGCTATAAGAAGACTACGTATCAGGATAGCACGATAAATTCAATAAGACTAACTGCGAAAGCCATCTCGTCAAACACAGTAGTAAGAACAGTAGTGTAGACTCTGCCCGAAAATCGACATGTAAACCCTACACCCTAAAGCCCCCAACCCTCGCCATAACTATCCCCGAGGTCTCAGCTGTGGCTTGAAAAAGCAGGCAGAGGCGAGGCAGTGCCAGAGGGGTCTGTAGGCTCTATGGTTTATGGACCGCTTTGCCGAAAATCCCTCAATTAAGGAATGCACTTTAAATCCTTTTACGGATCCTACTATAATCCCTCAATCAAAGAATGTACCTTGGATCCTATAGCGGATCCTTTTCTAATCCCTCAACTAAGGAATATACCTTAAGTCATATTGCGGATCCTACTATCATTTAGGGCATTTGTTATATAATTATAAGGGATATTGGAAGGTTTGGGGCTGTCAGTGGGTCGGAGGTTGGGCTCCTTACAGTTTAGGGTTGAGGGGTTTAAGGTGAAGGGTTTGGGTCAATCGGCTTTGCTGTTGTAGGGCTGCGAGTTGCTGATTTGATTTTTGGAGGCTAGATGCCGAGGGAGTTTGTGATGGGACTAGGTGAACTCTTCAAGAGTTTTGTGTTGCTTTGGGAGCATTGAGTTTGCGGATGACGAGCAAAACCCGGGGACAGAAAACAGCGAAGAAGAAGGCTTAGCTATTTGTTGTCTTATCGTGTGTTCAATCTGCTGTGCTTGTGAGTACCGCTCAACATGGTGCAACATAGCCGAACATGAAAACCGACGCAACGAGAAACCACGTAATTCTAAACCGTGAAGGCCTAGACTTTGAGCCTAAAGTCCCAAACCCTAGGACCCTGTGATTATTGATTGATGCCTACTTAACTCTGTGCATAAGCCTCTGTGACTACAGACCTGACTAGTACCTACCGCGGCGAGTGTCAGCTTGAACCCCTTTCGCCCCCAGCCTTTTGGTTTACTTCACATTATACACATAATTTTCCATGATATACTCATAGTACTACACACATATATGCCCGTGACATTGTAACATGATATACCCAGAATAAGATACCACAATATATCCACCGTAGTGAATATGACGGTATACCCATAAGAGTATACCCTAACATGCCCATGCGAATACCCATAGGCTCCTAAGTAGTTTCTTTTTGTGGTTCATATTTAGAATCCTATAAGGTAATCCCAAAAAAGAATTACTAAGGAGCCTATGGGTATACCATAAGATACCCATCTGTGTAGAGGTACCCCAGAGCCGACTCTTTGAGGTGCTAACGGATGCATTCCTCTCCGATGCCATGGACATTGAGGCATGCAGGAAGGAAGGAAGAGAACCGGGCCACGTGTTTCAGAGCCCTAAGCCCTATAGGGCTCACGGCTTCGATCCGGCCTCGCCGAAGTGTATCTTGATGATATAAATCCTGCATGACCTTAAGGACCCTAAAGCATGGGAATGATGGTATATTCCTTATTATGGGTAATGCAGATTTATATCATCAGCCGTAGTATAGCGCTTTCCGCTCTTCGAGTTTACGGGTCGGCACCCGTTGAAAGGCCTTGTTGAGTCTATTCCTTCAGTCTTGAGATGGTGCTTAGGGTTGAGGGCTTGCAGGTGTTGGGGTTCAGGGTTTTTGGGGTTTCGGGGTTTTCGTCTTGAGGGCAGAAGTGAGGCTTTTAGGGCACAGGGGGTTTAGGGGGTTGGGCTTGCGGGCTTAATTGAGGCTTTTGGGGTTCAGGGTTTGGAGGGCTAACTCATTCGTAGTTCCGGTGCAGTCGCCTTTGGCCAGATGCCGATCAACATCCGGGCCTCAATAGGGAGTACGTAGTCTTACTTAAGGTAGGGTTCCCGAATGCACTCTCGATGACACGCCTATTGACAACATGCTTCTAGCCGGATCATGCTAGCACTTGCTTCATCAATCCACATTCTGTCTGCCGCTCCTCCGCGGCTTCATTCAGGCTCTGATTATAATATCCTTGCACCGCTTGGGTGCTCGGTGCAGTCCTTGCGGCCTTCTTCCGTTTTCAATTTCAGGCGATGCTCGCCTATGTGGTTGGTGCCTTAGTAGCTGAATCAGCAAGTTGTGTTTTTGTGGACCATATATAGTTCAATCTGGAAAGTTTAAGTTTTATGGCTTATATGTCTCGATAAGTGAAGCCCTGCAGCCATGAATCCCTAAACCCTAAAGCCCTAATGCCCTAAAACCGTGAACCTTGAACCCTAAACCCTAAAACTCTGAGCCCTCAAACCCTATAAGCCCTAAAGCCCTAATCATTAAAACCCTCAACCCCTGAAAAACCCAAAGCCCCTGGCCCCTGAAACCTTAAAGCCCCATAGCCCTAGGCCCTAAACCTTTAAACCCCTAAGAGCCCTAAAGCCCCAGGCCCCTGAAACCTCAAACCATTAACAACCCTAACCCCTAAACCCCCAACAGCCCTAACCCCTCCCCTGAAAACCCTAATCCCCTGAAACCTAAACCCCTAAAAACCCTAAACCCTAAAACCCCTAAAGACCCTAAACCCCCTAAAAATCCTGAAAAAACCTTAGAAACCCAAAAGCCCAAGGTGCCGCTTTGGCCTCCGGAGCCGCTGCCTCGCTCGGCAGCTCCCTCAGCTTGGGCCACGACCACTTCGGAGGCCAGCGCTTCTGGGTGTTTAAGGATCCCTTTCTTTTTGTGGGGGGTCCCTTAAAGGGATCTTTTGGGGGGGGGCTTTAGGGTTTCGGGTTTAGCTTCTGGGTGTTACTGTTGATGTTATAAATCTTGCATTACCTTGGGGAGCGTCTGGGTGTTAGGATCCCTTTTTGAGGGGGCTCCTTAAAGGGATCTAGAGGGGTTTCCTAGTAGGGTTTCGAGGGAGGTTAGGGTTTAAGGTTTTGGTTGTCAGGATGCCCAATTCTCTAAGTTAGGGTCCCTTTTAGGGCTCCTTAAAGTTTACAGGGATCTAGAAGGGCTTCTATCAGGGTACGGGAAGGGTTCTGCATGGGTAGTGCGCTAATTTAAGTTAGGGCCCCTTTTAGGGTACCTGTTTATAAGGCTGCCGTACTAGTTTGGGGACCTACAAAGGGACCCTTATGTTTTTCCGGAGGTTAGGGTTCAGGATTTGGGTCTATGCGGTTTAGGGTTTAGGACTCCAGGGCTGGTTTAGGGTTTAGTGCTTGAGGGCTTGAAGGAAGGTTTTAGGGCTTCAGGGCTTTGGGGTCCAGGGTTCCGACTTGAAACAAACGAAGTATGTCGGAAACAGGGTTGTCAATCTGAGCACCTGGCCTATCAGACTTTAGGAACAGGTAATGCAGATCCCCTTCTAGCTCCTGTATATTTTCTGTTGTAATATGCCGCCAAGAAGATGTTTCAATTAAGCCCCTCGTATTCTGCCCGTATTATGTGGATGGTCCTCGTCATCTCGTGAGCTTGCTGACGAACGACAGGAGACTAACCTTCGTCGGTCTAGGGCTTGCCTGGACCGTAAAGAACCTATGCTCTTGGGGTGGGCGTGTCTGGTATGGGTTTACCAGCGTTCACGCTTTTATTGCGATTCCAGACGAACGTCTTCTAACTCCCTCGAGTTTCAAGGGCTTTGGGTTGTATTGAGAGATTCGAACTTTCCTTCTTGGCTGAGGGATTTACGGCCGGCATGCAGGCCAACACCTTGAGCGCACTTTTCTGATGTACACCGCCACCAGGCTTCATTAGGCAGGAGGGCAAAGCTAAGTTGCTGTACGTATCGCTTTCCGGGGTCTGAACCCTAAACCCTAAATACCCGTAGTTACCCTAAACCCTAAACCCTAAATACCCGTAGTTACCCTTAAAAACCCTACACCCTAAATACCCCTAGTTATCGCATCTCTTCGGAGCGAGCCTTCTCGACTTGGGGGGAGGGGGGCGGGAGGTCATAGCATGTCATAGTATCATCGCATGCTGCATTTTGCACTTGTTTTAGTATATCATAGTATGTATGACATTTTCATAGTAGAATACATGGTATACTAGTTCAGGGATCTTATTACATTTTATAGTAGAATACATTGTATACTAGTTTAGGGATCTTAGGCGAAGGGGATCTCGAGATTTTTTCAGAGTAGCTGAGAAGCGGAGTGTTTGGAGATATCGACTGCCGGCTGGCTCTGCGAGTTCTGCGATTTCCACTGGGATGTGCTTTCGGATTGGGACCCGACTACAAGTTATAGTAAGATTATGGGATTATGGTACTCATACTAATGTAGTAGTAGTCGTCGTCGTAGCAGTAGTAGTACTCGTCGTAGTGGTAGTAGTGGTGGTAGTGGTAGTAGTGGTTGTGGTGGTAGTAGTAGTAGTAGTAGTAGGAGTAGGGTTATATAATTATACAAACGTTTCGGCTTGAGACATTGGCGTGATTCACGGGCCGATGAAAGGTCGAAAACAAGCCCATCTCTGAGCCCTGAATCTAAGAGCAAAACCCTTGAAACTCTTACACCCTGAATAGCGAGACTTGCTGCACCCTCAGACCCAAAACACGCCGAAACTCAGAAACCATCCGGAAACAGAGCCTAATCCACCAACACGCAACGCTGCTTTGTAAGATACGGGGAAACATAAGGCCACCTTATATATCGTTGGCTATATAAGAACTGAAGTCTTGACCCCTATATCTTGGCTAGACCGAAACCCTAAATTCCTCACTCCGAAAAGAGCACTGCTAAGAGCACCCAGGACCTGCCAATGGGCGAGGACGCCCTGAAAGCCAAGGGTTGGCACAAGCATGAGGCGGAGCGCCCTCGAGCGAATTTGGGATTTTTATGGTTTTGTAAAGGGGTGGGCGGGGGTGGGGGGTGGGTGGGGGCGGGGGGATATAGTGTGCTTATGTAGTTATGTGTGTATATCTACAATCAATATATATATATAGAGAGAGAGAGAGAGCGAGCGAGAGAAATAGAGTACATGGATGTACAGACACATACAGCAGATAAGCCCAACGAACATTTTCTTAGTATATGCACAGGGCTTTTGAGGATAGAGAAGGAACTCAAGATGTGGAAATCAATACATGGGACTTTCCGAAAATTAGGGTACCTTATTTTGGGTTCCTTAGAATAAGGATCCGACTAGTTAGGGTACTATGTGTGGGTCCCCTATTTTCGGAAACCGCCACATACATGGAGAGAGATATGGGTTCGAATGTTTTATGCCAGCAACGCAGACATCGGTACATGCATATTTGTATATGTATATATGTATATATCCTGTGGCCAGATTTTTTTGCTTACGGGAATACAAAGAAGAGTAGGAAATCCACATGAGGACCTCCCGCCCCCTGCCCTCTCAAACAAAACGGCAGATTTGTGACGGCTATTTCGGTGCAGGGTCCAGGAAAAAGGGCTTAGGCTTTGGGGTTCAATGCCCGGCTTTTCTCAGGTCTGTGAAGTGGAGGCTTAGAGCTCAATATTTCAGTGGGTTTCGGGCTCCTTGGAACCAGGGTATAGAGTTTTAGGGTTCAGGGCTTAGGAAGAGTATAGAGCACTTCGAAGGCTTGGACGCCGGTTGTCAGTTGAAAGCTCAAAGGAACACGTACTTCATCAGGTTTGGCTGCTACGTGCCGTCACTTTGTCCGCGTGTTTTTGCTGATTCTCCGTAGCATTCGTCAACGGGAGATCCCTGAGGCTTGGTGAGTTTGTCCATTCTCTCTCTCTCTCTCTCTCTCTCTCCCTCTCATGTTGTTCTTCCTCACACCACCGAGGCACTGCTTCCTTCAAGTCCGTTCCTGTTGCAAGTTGGAAGCTTTCTGCCCGACTAAGGTGCGACCCTCATCTGGGCTATGCGTGGACCGAGGAGAAGACAGGAAACACCAAGAGCAAGCCGATTGTGCTCTACACCACGAAGGGTGGCTGAGCAGCATAGGAGTGACCGTACAGGAAGCAACACTCAACTGCTCCCCTTTTCGCACCAGATCATTTCATGTCTGTGGGGGTCTGTGGGTTCAGGAGCCGCCAAATTGTTCGGGTTTGTACATCGGGGATTGGATGCCGGGGGCTCTTTCCGTGGAGTTTTAGCACCAGGGATAGGAAGCCTTGTGCCACGTTGGTGCCCTGGCGCGAGGTCAAGAAGGAGCCTGTAAACCAGAAGGTCCTAGTGAGTCTTCAGGGCAGTTGCATTTTGCATTTTTGAGGCAGTTTGGCTTTGGTTTATGGCCGTTTACAGTTTAGGTGTTGGGCTGCAGGACTTAAGGAAGCACAAGAGGCCTTTTGGCTTTTGGTGTCTGGGGCTTGGGGTTGGTGACGTATGGCAAGGCTGGCCTTAGCGACGACGACACGTCGGAAGTGTAGCTTGCACCATCGGCTGCGAGTCCCTTCTGCTTAAATAAAAACATCACCATCTCTCTCCCCTTATCAATCTCTGTAGAAGTATAGCTTATCGTATAAGTCTATAGTAGAAGGTGTATGTGGCTTAGTGAAGATGCCAACCTGTTTCAGCAGCCCCTCGGCTCTGGGGCCCTTGCAGCCCAGGTGGACAGCCATCTGGCGTCGGCATCACCGTGGTGGGCTACAGTGGTAACGACCCGTTGCCCAAGGACCTGACTGTCCATCTCCCAAAGTATTCCAAAAAAAAAGTTTGGGGTTTAGGGCTTTAGGATTTCTATAGAGGAACCCCTTTAGGGTTTAGGGTTGCGGGTTTCTATAGAGGAACCCTTTTGTTCAGGGTTCAGGGTTTCTATAGAGGAACCCCTTTAGGGCTTGAGTATACAGCTAGATGGACCCTTGCAGTGAAGATTCCTATTACTGCAACAGCCAAAGAGTCCTTCCCCGAGCCTCCATCCTGGAAATAGCCCGCGACCTTGCTCCTCAAAGAACAACATGCAATCCGTCGCGCGCTACCCTTATACACCCTAAACCCGAAACCCAATCTGTCGAAGGATACCCTGGTAAACCCTAAGCCCTAAACCCAATCTGTCGAACCACACCCTGCTAAACCCTAAGCGCTAAACCTTAAACCCCAATCAAGCAATCAGAATCGCGAGGACCGAAGCCTGGAAGTCTCAAGCCCCGAAGACCCAAGGGGACCGTTAGCTCGCTGCTTCTTCAGATCTTACAACCTCGGAGCCCTAAACCTTAAACCCGAAACCCCTAGACCCTAAACCCTAAACCCTATACCCTAAACCCTAAACCTTAAACTCGAACCCCTAGACCCTGGGTCATGATTCCTGCCTTTTTTTCATCATCTCGTCTTCCCTAGAAGCTGACATGTTGTCCTCAAGCCGAGCCAGCGGATCCTAATTAGACAAACATATCGCTGCTTTGATCCGCCGTCCGGCCATCCAGGACTTGCTTAGGGTTACCTGCTGGTTCGGTTCAGCGACCATCTATCCCGCAAGCACCCGCCTTCATGACAACTCTGAACATTTCCTCCACTACTAGCCGTATACGTGAAGTGCGAGAGCAGGCTATCCGGACCATTGCTTAAGTGGCACCCTGAATGCACCTTGGTGCGGAGATCGTCTGCGTCAACATTGATGCTCATCATCAAAGCCGGAGGAAATCTTGAACACGGCACCCTAAACTCCAAAGCCCATAGTTGAGAGTGTGATGTCTTGTTTTACAATCTGCAGATGTAGGCTTCTAAACCCAATCCCATACCCCACAGTCTTGCATCAAGCCCAAAACCTTAAATCCATGCCGCCCTCGCCGTTGCCCTTCGGAGGAGCAGATGCAATGGGCTACAGCGACGCCGGTGTCTGGAACCGCAACTTGAGGCTTCCATTATAGGAGTCTGTTCGGGTTCTACAAGCACCGAACCCTCAAACCTCAAACCACTCTAAACCCTAAACCCCTAAACCCTAACCCCTAAACCCTAAACCTCTAAACCCCTAAACCCTAAACCCTCAAACCCAGAAGCCAGGAGCCCCAAGCCATGGCCGAAGGAGCTCGAAGCCCCGATCCTGCCCAAAAAATTATCTCGGATGCTTCTGAGTCCGGTCACCGGGCTTCCGCAAATGCCTAAGTTGATGCCCTGGGCCTGGGGCTCCAAATAGCCCAAAGTAGGCCCTATTTACAGACTTTAGGCCCCAAAGTAGGTACCATTTGCATACTTGGAGCCCTTGGGATGGGCAGAGCATCCAACCTTCTTACAGAATTACAACACAGTTGAAAGCAAGAGCCCCGAACACGAGTCCGCAACAGAGCTGATCCCCAAAGTAAACTCCTGAGGGTTCTGAAAGAATAAGGCCTAATCCGAAGGATGCATGCACTTGTTTCGCGTGCTCTTTAAGCCTCCAGTCTCCACTTACTACGGATTCCTTCATTCTTTCATGTTTCAGGCAGACAGATATAGTCTGACATTTGATGTCTTGTGGCCCTACCCATAGGCTCCTTAGTAGTTCTTTTTTTGGGATTACCTTATAGGATTCTAAATACGAACCCCAAAAAGGAACTACTTAGGAGCCTATGGGTACTGTAGAGACCCTGATATCCATGCCCTTACGCCGAGCACTGCGGAACCTCAACACGCCGGAAACGTAAAGCCCTCACGTGAGGAAGCCAGGGCTTGGGCTTGCCGTGAACCTGGTCTTGCGGGAAGCAAAAACCTAAACTCGGCCTCAACCCTAAAACCCTAAACCCTAAAGCTCAAATTGCAAAACCTGAAGCCCCAGTCCCCGCCAAACCCTGAAGCTTAAATTCTCAAGCCCCAGCTTAGGCTTTAGGGGTTTAGGGTTTAGGGCAGCTTAATTAGATACGCCCTGAAGTAAAGGTGGCCAAAAAAGACGCTAAAGGAGACTCCCCACCAAATAAAGCCTCAGAGCTTATCGAACCGTTATCCTCGCAGAAGCCCGTAGTATAGGGGCCTACAGAATTACCAATACTATTTTTGGGTGTTTCTTATAATAACTATATAGTATAATAGTATACCTCAAAACCCTATTCTGAATATATACCCCTAAACCCTATTCTAATTATTAACGCCCCTACATTAGAGCACAGGTGGCTTATTATAACTATTAGATTATAACTATAGTATAATAATATACCCCAAACCCTAGTCTAGTTATTAAGGTCCCTACGTTAGAGCACAGGTGGCTCCGAGCCCTTAATATAACTATAGTATAATATACCCCCAAACCCTATTCTAATTTATTAAGGCCTCTACATTAGAGCACCGGTGGCTCCGAGCCCTAAACCCTAAACCCTAAACCCTAAACCCTATACCGTGGCCCCTACATTAGAGCACAGGTGGCTCCGAGCACCATCGAAGAGAAGACGGCGAACCTGGACGTGGCCTTTCGCTCGGGTTCGATCCTCTGCTCCGGGGACAAGGCGCTCCCATTTCGGTTCAGAAGAACTAGGCTTTTCGGTTTAGGGTTTAGGGTTTAGAGTTTAGGGTTTAGAGTTTAGGGTTTAGGGTTTAGAGTTTAGGGTTGAGGGTATAGGGTTTAGGGTTTTCTGTGTTCGAGGTGCTTGAGCTAGTCTTACGAGCCACCAAAAGTAGATGTGTGTTTCCCAGTAAGTTGCTGATCAGCCAAGATAAGGATCCCTATAAGGGTTGCTAAACGAGTTACTGTGGGGGGGAAGCCCCTGAAACGAGGTTTAGCGCCGATAAGCCTAATCCGGCTACTTGTAATAGGTTCTAGGGTGTCGTGGTTATAGCTGCTTTTCGGATTCAAATTTTGGTGTTTAGGGTGTAGGGTTTGGAGACGAGGGCAGATAGGCTTAGGGTTGATTGCAGGTTTCAGGGTTCACAGGTTTTAGGGCATAGGCTTTGAGTCATTATAAGAAACAGGGCTCACAAGGTTCAAGAGTAGAACTAGGGTTGATGATACAAATCCTGCATTACCCACTATAAGGAATATACCATAACTCCCATGGTTTAGGGTCCGTCAGGTAATGCAGGATTTATATCATCAACGGTAGGGTTTAGGGGTCTAGGTTTTCTGGCAGAGAGGGTCTATACAGCTTGAGGCTGAAAATGTGCCGAGCGGCAGCGGGTTTAGCTCTTTAGACACTCAAAACAAAGTGGCCTTGTGATTGAAACCCTAAACCCCTAAACCCTAAACCCCAAACTCTAAACCCCAAACCCTAGACCGTGGGGCTTTCATGCTGTGTCTTCGTGCCTGCACAGGGGGGGGGGCGAGTTGGGTTTGATCCCTTTAGGCGATCGTCGGACGTATGTGTGAAGCAATTTGCCGAAGCCAGCTAAGAAGTTACCATGTGAAGCGTAGCTGGTAGCCCTAAGAAGGCAATTTTGCAACCTAAATTCCAAGAACCCTACTGAACCCTGAACCATTCCAAAACGGTTACAAAACCCCAAACCCCCTGATCCGAACAGCCGAACTCCACGAACCAGAGGGGTTCGATCTACCTCCACATCACATGCGGGGTTAGGGTAGAGGTAGGCCCTTTGGGCTGTGGTGGGGCCCTTTTGGGCTTTTTCCGACTTGGGAGTTGAGGGGTTCGGGGTGTTGGGTGGTCCGGGCTGTAAGGTTCAAGGGTCCAGTTCTGAACATAGCAGGAGTCGGGACGAACTGGCGGATGGTGGGAGCGGCCTTCACTTCATGGTACATTTCAACGGATCCTCAAGCCCCAGAACCCCCCCCCAAACTTACAGCCCTGAAAGCTCCTTGTGCTGCTCCAAAGAGCCTACTACATGTCTACCCATAGGCTCCTAAGTAGTTCCTTCTTATCGCTCATATTTAGAGTCCTATAAGGTAATCCCAAAAAAGGAACGACTTAGGGGCCTATGGGTAGGGCTTCGTTGCTAGGGTTTCGGTGCACTCAAAACTGGAAATGGATGTGAGTAGTTCTCTAAATTATGGTTCTTTTAGGGTCCCCAAATAGTACGGCACCCTTATAAAAAGGAACCCAAAAGGGACCCTAATTTAGAAAACTACCCATGTGACCTCGGGCCGGCCTTTTCCAGGATGAGACGACTGCTCTTGGCACAACGCTCCCCGAGTGCATTCAGCATTGATGGTCGAGGGGCTTAGGGTTTAGGGTTTAGGGCTGATGCTTGGGTGTTATTTTCGGCGTGAACAGCCCAACAGCCCATTACTCGTGGGTGCTGTCAATGAACCTTGTCGTTGATATGAGCCCAAAACATCTTATTAGTCCCTTTTGTGGGCTGCAGTGCACACAGTCTATCTGATTCGGCTCACTTCTTCGAGCTCTGGCTAGAGTGCTTTAGTGGGTGCCTGGAACACAAAAGTTTCCTGTTCTGGGGCAGTTCGGTTTCTCATGCTTAGGGTTTATAGGCCCTACGAGCCCCCTTACCTGTATACAGGGTTTCTGATCCTTACACCTTAAGTAGACCCTACAGTATCCAGAGCCCAGCAGTCCAGCTTCTAGGGACTCGTTTGTTACGAAGGGGCGTTGCAATGGGAGATACAGCGATGGGGGACCGCTGTGTATCTGAAAGACCGTTTCATGTGCTGTAACGGTGAACCTAAACCCCCTTAAACCCCCTAAACCCTAAACCCCCTTAACCCCCTTAAACCCCCCTAAACCCCCTAAACGTGAACGGATAGTACCTACAGACTTCCATGTCCAAGGCCTCCAAACCCAAGAAGCCCAAATCTCGAAAGCCCGCGAACAACTCGGCATAAACCCTAAACCCCAAAACCCTAAATCCCTAAAACCCCTGAATCCCTAAACCCTAAACCCTAAAACCCCGAATCCCTAAACTCTTAAACCCTCAACCCTAAA
>CAJNJA010039853.1:0-17559 GCA_905231915.1 Symbiodinium necroappetens | reverse complement strand
TTTAGGGGTTTGGGGGTTTGGGGTGTCGGGATCAGAGGGTTTAGGGGTTGAGGTGAGCTGGCGAGTTGGGTGTCGAAGCCTCCCCCAGAACTCATGCGCTGGACTGTGACTAGGCGCTTGCAGGGATTCTCGTCGTCCAAATTCTTGGCCTGATCGCGGCGTCCCAAGATTGTAGATCTTGTGGCTTATTTGGTTGGCTTTTTTGGGGCTCGGGTTTGCCCCTAAACCCTCCTCCGCATTTGCAGCAGGCAGAATTGGAGGAGAAACCTCGGTTTCGGTGGAATTCAGGATTCTACCTATGACCTGGGACGACTGCAAGGCTTGTTGCGTTTTGTGCCCTGGGAAGTATCTTCTTGCAGCTGTGGACTGTCGAGCTCTGGGGTTACGAAAGGTCCGACCTCCGCCGTTAATTAGAATCATTAGAAGAAATCTGGGGACGCAAAGCCGAGGACCCGCTGCTTCAACGGCCTAAATACTTAGCAACACTATTTTGGTGGTTCCTTATTGTAATGATAGTATAACGTTAAAATGGGCACCAAGAACCCAACCGGTATCCAAAAAGGGACCCCTCTCCACCGAACTCCGGGGAGCCTTGGAACTTCTCCGTGGAGCAGTGGGCCACGAGGCAGTTGTCGCCTGCCTGGACATGGCCCATTGCAGATGATGTTTGATTTAATGTTAGTTAAGGTTTCAGGTTTAGGGTTTCGAGCTCGGGATGCAAGGCAATATAGAGCTTAGGAGTAGGTTTTAAGGGGCTTCCTGTATGACCTTCATCAGTTCCAGCATAAACACACACACACACACACCCTTTGGTCCACTGCCTACCTGCTGTCCGACCCCGGCCACCTCCGCCCACAGTCACAGACAATCGCAGGACGAAACGCAGATCGCAACTTAAGGTTGAAGCTTCGGCAGTGTAGGGCTTGCTTTAGGGTGTACAAGTTGGGGAGCTCTCAACGGAAGGCTTGCTCTTTGGCGACTCGAACTATCGGCCTGTGGAATGACAGCGCCTCATTCCATACCCTAAAACTTCACTAAAACCCTAAACCCATTGCCCATTGCCGTAGACGATCATGGTGGCAACAACCGAGACCCTACAACCCGATTAGTGAAGACTTACGGAATGAGAAACCCGAAATCCTAAACCGAAAAACAGCTTGGCGCCGTGGACACGAAGGTTTGGGACGCACCCTTGCGTTCTTGAATTCTGGGCTGTAGAAAGCCTTAGAATGGAGAGCTCAAGGTAACTGCGTGGAAACGTCATGCTGAGTATACCGCTAATGCAACTGCTGTCACGGCTCCAACTGATGGTGTTCGTTGCTGAAGCTGCCACCATTACTTCTATCGTCACCACCCCGACTATGACGGCGACAACGACGCCGGCTGCTGCTCCTGCTCCTGCTCCTGCTCCTGCTCCTGCTCCTGCTCCTGCTCCTGCTCCTGCTCCTGCTCCTGCTCCTGCTCCTGCTCTTGCTGCTGCTGCTGCTGCTCCTACTGCTGCTGCTGCTGCTGCTGCTGCTACTACTACTACTACTACTACTACTTCTACTTCTGCTACCGCTACTGCCACTGCCACTGCTACTGCTACTGCTACTGCTACCACTGCCGCTACTGCTACTACAACTGCTCTGCTACCACCACCCCTTCCTTCTGCTGCTGGGATCGTAAACTTTGCTTCTTACCGTTATTGCTGCTAATACAGCTCTTGCCTTAAAAAGACCGCGCCGCCCGTACTGGTACTAGTACCTCCTTACTAGTCGAGTTTGATTATTCGGATCGAGCGTTAACTAGAGCTTTGGAGAAGTCTTGAAACGAGGTAACCCTGAGCCTCCGCCGCCCGGCCGTAGAGCTCAGAAATCTCCGGCAGGTCCCCACCGGTTTTGACCTACAACACGGGGTTCATGGCTGAGGGTGGTAGGCTGTGTTGCTTCTTTATCAAGTTCAGTGGGTCGTGTGTAAGGATTGTACCTGAATCCGCAAAGCCAAGTGGGAGGGTGTTGCAACGTCTTCATGCGTAGCCAACTATGCTGAATCATGAGCATTTCTTAAACTCATCCTACCAGACATGACTTGCGGTTCATTGCCCAATTATGGGGCATGGTGCTCTCCGGGTTCACAGAGCCTTTGTAAATGCCCTCGTTTAAAGATAGACAGATAGATAGATAGGTAGATAGCTGGATAGATTCGGTAGAAAGCTAGATAGATTGGTACATAGATGGGTAGATAGCTAGATAGATGCGTAGATAGATAACTAGATAGATAAATAGATAGATTCATAGACAGATGGATAGATACATACATACATACATACATACATACATACATACATACATAAATGCAAATAGGTTAATAGATATGAATATCTTTTAACAGAGGAACACACAAGCACACATGAAGCCCTGAAATGTAGTAGCCCAGCTCGGCCGTTCTTCTTCAAGGGTTCTTGCTGCAGAACGGTCTCATAAGGAACCTCGAGAAGGACACCGAGGGGTTTAGGATTTGGTGTTTCGGGTTCCGGCTTCTGGGAGCTTTGCCTTTGCTAGAGCGAAGAGAAGCTTCGAGACGTCGTCCATGGACCAGCTAGGAACGGCCTGGGGGAGGCTAAGGGTTGGCTAGGGTTAGTGGGTTTCGGGGTGGTTCGTCAAGTAAAGGGAGAGGGTCCAGGGCTGCTGTCGGTTTGGGATGCAAGGCACCGGGGTGTGGTCTCTGGGGCTTACCCGACACCGCAACATGTGACAGCTCATGACATGCTCTTTGTTGGGTCTTGAAGCTTAAGCTCTAGCATGCCCTGACACTAACCCGAAACTCTCAAGATACCTTTAGTTTCAGAGTCTGGCTCCGACAAACGTCACCAAGAGCCCCTGAGTCTGCAACCAGCGCCACTAGTAAACAGGCAATCACAGGACCCAAAGGAGTTCTGAACGTGGAGAAATGGCGGTTCATGCGGTTCGAGGGACCTAAGTTTCGAACGTCCGTTTGTTTTGGGTTTGCCTGGTGATCTGGAAGCCTCTCTTCCACATCCTTCACCCAATCATTGCACGCCCCCACAACGATTCCGGCAGAACACCAGCATGTAGCATGAACCGTCTCTGCACATGTCGCTTCACGATAAAATTCTTCGAGACAATTACTCGGCAACCTGAAGGATGCAAGAGACATTCGGCAGTTTGGACCAGGAATCCCTAAACAACCGTGACCGAAGAGGTCAGCACATCCCTGAGGCGCACAAGTAATGCAGTCAACTGCCATCAGGTACTCAGAAGCCAGCCCCTGCACATGCCTTTGCCACTGTGGGCAAAATGGTCTCTGCGACCGCTTTGGACCTGAGCAGCGAGAGACTAACGAGAAAAAGGGGCTGCAGATTTACAATGCACCAGCAGCCTCTGCTAATGCAATGTGCTGCTGTATTGAAAGCCCTTTGTTTGAGCAGGGACCGCAATACACCAAGCCCTGAATCTCTTCAACAAAGCTCCATACAAACCCTGAAACCTTTCCTTACATTCCTCAATCACAAGCCCAACCCGTGGCAAAGATCCCTGAAAGTCAAAACCTTGACAAGGAACCTTCCCTGCCCTTGATACGGAACCTTCAAAACAGAAATCTGTAGAAGGACTCCCTGTCCGGAATTGCGGCACTGGTCCCCTCAGACACCCCTGACAAGAAACCCAACATGGGGAACCTTTGATGAGGAACCCTTGTCCGCCCTAACCCTTCTGCCAGGGACGTTCTGAGTGCACCAAGGCGATCGAGGGAGCGACGACAGCCATTCAGTACTTAACCCTAAACTCGAAAACCCTAAAACCCCAAACCCTAAAACGCTAAAGCCCTCAACTTCTAAAACCCCTAAACCCTAAACCCATAAATCCCTAAACCCCCAGACCGTGAACCCCAATCCCTAACCCCAGCTTCGGCTCTCAGCCATCTGAGAGCCCTGGCTTGGCACAGGCCTCTGCCAGCTTAACGAGCTGCCTCAGCGATGGCTTCAGGCGGCTGCAGGGTTTGGGGGTTTAGGGGTTTCGGACTTGGTGTTTATTTAGGATTAGGGTTTAGGGTTTGAGGGTTTAAGGGTTTAAGAGCTTGGGAGGCCAGGGTTTGGGGTTTAGTAGCTTCAAATTTAGGGCCTTCGAAGCTTGGAGTTTGGGGGCTTCGGGGCTTCGGGTTGGGTTTTGACTTGGTACACTTCAAGCTTTGTGAGGGTTTAGGAGGGTTGATGGTTTTGATTGACAAACATGCATGGCCTTAAGGCTTCACCATGAGGCACGCTATGTAAGCAAAGGCAACGAAAGCGCTCAGGGATGACTAGGGGACTGGCTGGTGTTCGGGGGGGGCGGTTCAAGGTTCAGGGCTCCAGGGCGAGGGTTTTAAGAATCTAGTGATTAAGGTTTGGCTTCCGGGTTTGGACTTCAGGAAACTAGGAGCGGGGTTTATGGTTAGATGCATTGTACATCGTAGCTGCTCGGGAGGTGAAAGGCTCTGCAAATTAGGATTAGCGGCTATTGGGCCATTGGGTTCAAGGCTTAAGGCAAGAATTTCGGTGCTTTAGTGCTTAAGGCTTCACGTCTTGAAGGTGTGTTGCCTCTTACATTGCACGGACGAGCCCGCATAGCAGGGATGTGCAGGAGCGCAGAAAGGAAACTCAGAACTATAGCACCACAGGTTTTAGGGTTTGGCATTGAGGCTATTGGTATTGAAGCCTTTTTCATTCAAGAGTTAGGTGCAAGGGTCTTGAGAAGGCATGGATCCTAACCCGTGAATGCCAAGCCTTGGCAATCGAAATTTGGGCCTTCTTGAACACGGGCCGTTGGCACATGCTGGCATGAAGCTTCGTCGGACACGGGTGTCATGGGGAAACGGGATTGTACGCACACAGCCACACGCCAGAAAGGGCAAATGAAGCACAAACAACAAAGGGACAGAATCCTATGCAACAGGAACTTCTCGACAAACAGTCCAGTGACTGTGGTGCCCAGGATCGTGCGATGGCAATGCCTGACAGTTCCTAACAAATAGTAAGGTTTCGGCTCTGCCGGCAAGGCTTCCAGCACCGCTGCGTTGACACGCTCAATGAAGTTGGCCTTGGCGGCAGGGGTTGAGCCCGCCGAAATCGAAACCCTTTGCTGAGTCAAGGCCTGGGGCGCTTGGGGAAGCATTGTTTTTATTCAAGATCACAACCCTAAGCCCCCTAAACCCCCATAACCACAATACCCCCAATACCCCCCAATACCCCCAATACCCCCGATACCCCCTATACCCTCTACACCCCCTTTACCCCCTATACCCCCTTTCCCCCCCTATACCCCCTATACCCCCTAAACCCTAAACCCCATACCCTAAACCCCTTAAACCCTGAATGTCAGCCTTGTTCTTCAGGCTCGGGCTGAAAAATTGAGGATCATCGTGGTCTTTGTCTAGTTGATCTACTTGGTCTCGCCGCATCTATCGGTTCATCTATCGTTTTCCTTCTTCTTTCGTCAAGGCTGGAGTGGGAGCTAAAGCCCCAAACCCTAAACCTTTCTCGCTCCCCTTTCTTTCTTTCTTTCAAGAAGAGTGAGGCCTGGCTATTGGTCTAGGGTCCTGTCTCTTAATCTCTTCAGACTACGGCTCTCTCTCTCTCTCTCTCTTGCCTCGCAGGGCCTAGGGGCGAGCCCCGGTGGATCTGTCACCGTCCCTGACCCCAGACTCTCAAACCCCACAAATCCTAAAACCGAAGAGCGTGAAGCGAACATTCTGGGGCAAACTGTTCTCCTGCGCTCGGCCAACGTAGAGCGAAATGGGAAGTTTTCTCTAATATACACACTGAGCAGTGTGATTCGTGTGATTCTTGTGCTAACGACACCAAGGAAGGTAACCCAAATTCCCTGCAAAACTCCTGTGGAGACGTCGTAAGAGCTCATGCACCACTTTTAGGCTGCACTCCGACACACTCCCACCAGCCACCTCAGAAGTCGAGAACGTCCAACCCTCAATTCTTCTGGTCCGCGTTCTTTGACCCTACACCGCCAACGCATCACAAATCCGACACACCTTTCATACCAACTATTTGACTTCATAGTTGCTCGTGTTTAAACAATAAGCTGATCAAAACAATCAAGTTGAATCTAGTAAGATGTATCAAAGCTGTTCTCTCGAGATCCTCTCCGAGGCATGCGCACACGCCTTGACATCATCGCCCTCACCCTTCTCGCCCAGGCCTGATCTTCAAGTTTGGCCCGGGGGCTTGGGCTTAGTTGAGGCTTATAGGGTTTAGGGTTTAGGGCCAGGCGGCCAGGGTGTAGGGGGTTGAGGCTTATAGGGTTTAGGGTAACTGTGACCCGACATCCTGGGAAGGCTTGGCCGCTTGGCCTTGTAGACTTGGGGGGTTTCGCGTTTCCGTCGCTGGTGTGACAGATTTTGCGACGAGTTTGTGCGAATATTTGCAGGAGCTTGTTCGGGGCATCTTCTAGCACCTTAAACCCTGAACCCTAAACCCCAAACCACTCCACACTTCTTGTTTGTTTGGGCCAAGGGATCAAGGCTAGGACCTGGAGCAGCAGGCTTGTTCCGAACAGGACAGGGGGCATCAGATAGAAACTAGGCTGTCCTATCGAGCCAGGGCAAAAACACCGCAAGCTCGCAGAACAAGAAGACAATCATCAAGCTTGCAGCTTCGAGTTTTCCAGAAACATCCAAACAACGTAAGCGCCTACCAGTATCGATAAGGCTTCTTCGAAGCTCTCTTGCACAGATGGAGTGCGCAAGGTGCAGAAGGCATTGTGTCTTCTGCGGCTAACTTCGCAGAACCTCGAGTGCTGTACAGATACCCAAAGGATGCGAACGGATAATTTATGCCAAAGACAATCATGCAGATTCCTGGCACCTCTTCCGCGAGACAGGTCACGTGCCTGAGCAAGCGAGCGGTCCAAGAACCTTCGATGCAAATTCTGGACCTACCATACTACCATCTCAGGGCTTGGACTTCAGTGGCCGCATGAAGCGCGGCATTGTCCCCCCAGTCGTCATGGCGGGAGTGGAGCTGGGACCGCGGAGCGGGACACTCGCATTGTGTGCCGCCTCCGAAACTTGAGGCCGCGTGGCGGCAGCTGGCTTGGAAGTGCGGAGGGAAAACTTCTGCGTGCCCTTGACGGGTGCCCCTGTGGTTGCAGAAGGGTACGCCGCCGGTGCTCGCCGCCCGAGACGGTCTGACTGCGCGGCCATGGCCGCCGACTCGGCTGGTGCGGCTGCCAGTTCAGCTCCAGCGCCATTGGCAGGCCGTCTGCGGATTCCCGTGCCTCGGACATGATGAAGTTACTATGCCGTACACCGGTCAGAAACACGAAACAAGAAAAGATTGACCAGGGTGCCTTCCCAGGTGGGGACGGGCTCTCCCTTCCGCAAGCACTGGATGCGCCTCACCTTGCCGGTAGTGAGGTTGGTCTGTGTTCCGTGGGTTTCATCCTCGAAATGGACTTCGAAGTCGTACCGTCCCAGGGTGTACCGAAGAGGCTGATCCGTATTCCCATCAAAGGGCTCCTGGCTTGCTCTGATAAGTTCAACAAGGAACATGCGACATGCCCACTACTTGTAGCATGGACATCCATCTATTCATCCGATCAAAGAACGCTTCTGAACAGTATCCGGGGCTCGTTGCCCGGCATCCAAGGGCTCCATCCCTTTTCGAGCTCAATGAGCCAGTGGTACTCGCCGTCGTAGGACTGGCTTGATGTGCCAGCTGCGAGGTAATAGCCTTGTGTCAGGTCTTAGCATTAGGGTTGCCCTTGTGACAATGTGTTACTTTATTGTGCTAATTATATTTTGCCACAGTATACTGCATTGTACATCGCAGAAGAAAGAAGTCCGACATAAGAGCGGAACGAACGTGCAAGCCTGCAGCGCCCAAGAACTTGGAACATGAATCGAAGCCAACACAGTAAAGCCCCTAGGCCAAAGTGCCAACCCAAAACCACAAGACCCTGTTGCAACATCACCCTGCTTAGACCCCATGTCTCAGGAACCCCCAACATACGGGAAACCCTAAACCCTAAACCCTAAACCCAAAGTCAGGGAACACGTCGGGAGGTTGCTGTCCGCCTTCGTGGCCTGCACGGGTCGGTCGCTCGCCTCTTTCACCTCGGTTTCAGCACTCACAACTGGGACCAGCCCCACCTCGGTTTAAGGGTTTAGGGGTTTAGGGTTTAAGGGTTTAGGGGTTTAGGGTTAAGGGTTTAGGGGTTTAGGGTTTAAGTTTAAGGGTTTAAGGGTTTAGGGCGTTGGGACGCTTGTCCTTGAAGCCTCTTTCCAGGCTTCAGTGCCCAGGCTGTGTGCCGTACCCGGGCGACAGAGCTTCCTGGCGCCTCTTAGCCCATCCGACACTCGCGCTCCTGCGGTTCTCGCGCATAGCCCGTGTCCACGGCTTGCCACGCTTGCCATCTCGGCTCCTGTATTGGAGGGGTGGAGAGGCCCTGGCGGATGGGAGGATGTCAACGCTGTCGCGCGCCCGTAGAAGGCCGTATGTCATGGGGTTGCGGAACTTCGGGTGCAGCTTTGGTGCACTTTGCTGAGGGTCTGGGCGTCAGGATTTGGATTTTCAGGGCTCGCGCTTGAGAGCTCCAACCCGAATGCACACCCACCCGCCGCTTGAAGACATTGAGAACCATTCTCAAAACATAACTTCGCGAAATCGCGAAAATATGCCGCTTTGAGAGTGCCAAGTGCTGCCGACTGTCTGGCCCTACACAGGGAAGCTAGACGGTGCGTGCGTCGGCAGAGGAAGCATCGATTCTTAGGATTCTTGGTTTGGGCTTGCGGCCTCCTTTGGTGTTGCCGGCCCCGAACCCCTAAACCCTAGTAACTGATGAGTTCATTGGAAAACATCTAGGAAAAAAGAGAGCCTGCGGCTGCACGGAACTCTCCGGCTCGCGCTCCATGCTAGGAGGTGACTGGCCTGGGGGTGTGAAGATCAGGGCTGGGTTGCACTTGATAAAATGGGGATCAGACTCGAAGGCTGACGGCCAAGCACAAAAAAAGCGCAATCCCTAAAGCCCCAAAGAGCAGTATCCAGCTCAGCTCTTCCTTCTCCTGAAAAGCCCCCTATTCAGCGCTAAACCCTTAAACCCTTCAGCCCTTAACGCCCTAAACCCTTGCAGCCCTCACCAGCGCATGGCCTCGTGGCACAAAGCAAATCTGCCGGACCTTGCCCGTGGACAAATTTGTAGAGGTGCCCTCGCTCCCGCTCTGGAAGTCGACCTCTTGAGGGCTTTTAGGGCGTGGAGGGTTGGGGCTGTTGGGCTTTAGGTTTTTAGGTGTTTTTAGGTGTTTTGGGGTGTTTTTAGGTGTTTTTAAAGGTTTTTAAGGGTTTTTAGTTTAGGGTTTAGGGTTTAGGGTTAAGGGATTTGGGCCATCGCCGCAGGATGGTTTACCGAAAGGCACACAACAGACAACGCAAGCAAGGAAGGAGAACGGCCACAATACTTTTAAGTTCCTAGTCGTACGGAGGCAGCACCTGGAACTCCGTTTTGCCAAAGTTGTAGCGGAAGGATTCATCCGTAGAGCCATGGAACTGTTGCTCCCCCACCATCCATGCACTCCAGCCGCGCTCAAGCTTGATCAGCCACTCGCCTTCGTGACATCTCGCAGCTTAAGGAGGTGAGGTTTTGGGAACTCGAAACCTAAAGAATAAGCACGAGGCCTTCGCCGGTTGCGGCCATGCTGGAGCAACTACTCGGCAAAGTCTTGCTTTCTACGGCGAAGACAACCTTCGAGGGTGCTTGAGGCCAGATGCTCAATTGGCAAAACAAAAAAAAACATGCAGGAGAAGACTGGCAACTAACGTAACCGCTGTAGAAGCAGCAACAGAAATAGAAGCCACAACTGAATCAGAAGCAGAAGCCGAAGCGGTAGCAGTAGCAGCAAATAGCAGATTGTACCAAGCAAGTAGTAGATAATAGGTAGTAAGTAGTAGGTAGTAGGTAGTGGTGGTAGTAGTAGTAGTAGTAGTAGCAGTAGTAGCAGCAGCAGGAGCAGGAGCAGTAGCAGTAGCAGTGGCAGCGGCCGTCGTCGTTGTCGTAATACTAGTAGTACTGGTGGTGCTGGTAGCAGTGGTAGTACTGGTAATACTAGTACTACTGGTAGTCATAGCAGCAGCAGCAGTAGCAGTAGTAGTCTTAATGGTAATTAGCAGTAGTATTGTAACTAGCGAGTTGTCTAGCAGCGCCTGGCATCTACCAAAACTAGCAGCATTGTAGTCATCGCAAGCGAAGATGCGAAGATAAGCCCGAGACCTTTGGACTCTTAGCCAACTCTTCTCCAACTCAAGCTCTTAGATCTTGAACCTGAAACCCTCAAAAACCCCGTATGAAGCCCAAACAAAATCTGCACAAAACCCTTAAAAATATCATCCTCTTGTCCCTGAAAGGAGCCCTCAAGCTCAGCGCCTGCCAGCGTCAAGGCCAGGATGTGAAATGGCGCCGTGGAGCAAAGAAGGCCCAGGGCCTGGCTCACCCTTGCTTTGGGGTTTAGGGCTTAGGGTTTAAAGGTCTAGGGTCTGGGGCCTGGGATTTTTGGGCTTGGGACGCTTTAGGCTTCGCATCTTGGGATCAGTGAGCTTAGGGTGGCACTTTTTTGCCCCCCAACTCGGACACCCAAACCGTACCTCATCCCTAAACCCAAAACAGACTTTCCGAAACCCTAAGCCCTAAAACCCTGAAACCCGAAACCTAAAATCCCAAAGCCGCGGCCGTGGCCTTCGTCCCCGTGGCGCCCACGCCCTGCTTGCGGATATCTCTGGCTGCAGCCTTCGGAAGGCTTCCGGTTTAGGCATTGGAGTTTAAAAATAAGTTTTGGAATTTAAGCTTTACGGTTTAGGTTTACGGTTTAGGTTTAGGGTTTGGGTTTTGGCGTTTAAGGTTTAGGGTTTAGGTTCAGGCTTTGGAGTTTAGGCCTGCTTCATGCACAACTGAGGCTATTCACGGGGGCTCTGATAGCTCCCACCTCAAGAGGCCAGGGCAACCTCAGAATATCACTAGGCTTCACTACAACATAGGATTGCAACAAATCCTTGGGGGTTAGGCTTTGGGGCAGAGTTGGTTTGAGGCTTTGGGATTTCCGGGTTCGCTGCTTGAGGTTTCGGCACGGCTTGAACCGCCAAACCCGAAAGTCTACCCAAAACCCGAAGCCCTAAACGATGCAGGCTGTTTGCAGCAGGGCTTCGGCGGAGGAGGCGGAGGACATCATGGGGTGGCTTGCACGGGATCTGGAAGAGTAGTTAGGGCTTAGGGTTTAGGTCTGCGAGAATTTGCACCCCTTCCGAGCTCGTGGTGACTCTACGACTGACCTGCACATCCCAACGCAAACACTTGCCGATTGTACAGCACCCAAGCAAGGCTAGCATAAAGCTGTGGAAACTGGTGCCAGCACATAAGCGACAGTATCCTTTGTCCCATGTGAAGGCGCAGACACATACATTCACAGACACCACTAAACACTGCAGAGCTTGAAGTGCTTTGCTCATTTCCCTGAAAGCATTGTACCCTCCTCAATGGCAAGCCGAAAACCTCGCAGAGCTCTCTGAGCGTCAAGATTCGCTGATGTGTTAGCCGCTGATCGGCCTTGGAAGGGCTAGATGTCAGGGTCTACTTAGAGAAGGGTCCACCGTACACTTGGATTCATGGTTCGATCTTACGTTGTGCAAGCGGGTAGAGTCCCACCGTTGAGATCTTCGCCATGTGTCCGTCCAAGCCATCCCCGGAATCTGAATTTTGCAGTGTCAACTTCCATGGGTCTCAGGTCTTGACAGTTTCTGGCTGGAACTTCATGACCATGTCGAAGAACCTCATAATGTCACCTCAAGTGTGAAGATCAGCGGACCCCGGGGTCGCCTCGCCGCATGGATTTCACCACCAATTCTGAAGCATATGATATATAACATATAAGATAGAAGATATAAGACATAAGATATAATATAATATACAAGTTATAATAATATAGTACATAATAATATAACATGATAAACCCGCGCTCCTGAACTCGGACATCGATTTTGCTCGGCCCGCACGGTAAAGTTTCGCAGGAAAAGGCGTCCCGAAGGGCGCATCTGACCAGTACACGGTGTTAAGGCCTTGGGAAAGCATCCATAGCCCCATCGTAGACAGCCGCTGCTGCGGGAACGCGGCGGCGTACGGGCTCTTCAAGCTCAAGCAACATGAAAATTTCCGACATCTCTTGCAAGCAAAATTCCATTGTGGCCAAGCTGAGGAGCCTCATCCGCCACAAAACGTCTTGACCGTATAGCCTTTTTGGCAAGAGCAAATTGCTCCCCCAGCTCTCGAAGAACCAGGGGTCAACTCTAGGTCTTTACCGGTAGACTGAATGATGAAAGTCATAGAATATATCCTTTCTTGAAGCAACCCCATTCACAGCTGCTCCTGAGAGGCCTGCCGAGAGTGGCACCCTGTCAGGCTCTGGTCTTCCAGGCTACGGCTTCTTGATGCTAGAAAGAGCCTGAACCCCTCAACCCTAAACCCTAATGGTCAACCAGGTTCACCACAAGGCATTGGGCTATTGCGCAAGGACAAACAGAAAGGGCTTCAATGCTCTTTTGTTCAGCAATTGGGCATCTGTCCTGCTGACATCCTTATCTGGCGTGCGCCCTAGGGGTTTAGGGTTTAGGGTTGGGCTTCGACTTCCTGTACCGGAACACCTCTACAAGTTGGCATGGGGTGCCGTGAAGGCAAGGGCCTTTTTCTCAAGGGAGCCGGGCACGGCCGTGATGACTTTGACCTGGGCCACTTGTGCTTCAGGGTTGAGGGTGTACCCATAGGCCCCTAAGTAGTTCCTTTTCATGGTTTATTTGGAATCCTATAAGGCAATCCCAAAAGGGAACTACTTAGGGGCCTATGGGTAGCTAAAGTTTAGGTAAGCAGAGCAAAGACTGAGATTGCGGGGGTTTTCGCAGTTTCGACAGCCGAGGGGTGTTGAGACTAGCGGGAGGACCCCATGCAATTCAAGGCACACGACAACCTTAGGGAGCCATCCATTGAAACGCTGATGCCCGACATGAAACACGACTTGTTCAAGGCAATAGTTGAAGCGCAGAGTGTCCGGCAGAGGCCTCCGCATGCTTCTGCAGCGTGGGAGGATCCACAGACTGCAGCGCAAGCGCAATGAAGGGCTCATGGCTTTAGCGTTTGGGAACTCCTTGCGATTCTGAACGGGCCTCCGGCAAGTTTCCGAGAGAGCCGATCAAGGCCTCGATGGCATCCATGGGCAAGGCCGCGATCTGGCCCCCGGATGCGCAAAAGGTAGGTTGGGTCTGAAGAAAATGAGCGGAGTTTAGGGTTTTGGGACAAGGACTTGGGGTTTAAGGGGTTAAACTTTTGGGGGTTTGTTGCTGTTGGTTCTGTGTGGTTTCGCGTTTCAACGAACTTTGGGGTTAGGGATCACGGGTTCAACATTCAAGAATTACGGGGTTTTGGGATTGGAGCGGCTTGAGGCTTATGGGTTTGTTGGGGTTCAGGGAACAAATTCCCGTAAGGTTCATGTCGGCCAGAATGATGACCACGGCCTTGGAAAGGTAATGGACGACACCATACAGATCAGCCAAACATATTCAAAATCAGCTCGGACAGGCTGACGAAAGCTGAATAGTGTCCCTGGCTGCCTTTACCATCACACTTTCAATTCAAGCTGCGCGACCTGAACCCCCAACCTTCAATCCCAGGCCCCAAATCCCCCAACGCATCATAGCCTCTTTACGAAACATTACAACATGCTTGCCTCCCGTGTAAATGAGTTTGTATAACTGATTTGATGTTTTTAGTAGATTTGTCTCTTCGTTCAGGAGTTGAGGGTTTGAAGCTTATGTCGACCTTTGATGAGTAAACCCACCTACCTCATCGGGATGATTGATGATATGCGTCCTGATGTTGATGCCCTTGAGGACAAAGCGAATATGTACTTATCAAGGATCTGCATGAAACATCGCTGGCCTCGCTGTCCTTGGAGTTTGCTATGACAGCGGAAGTTTCGACAGGCGTGCCAGCGCGCAACACAGCCGTGTATAGTGCCTTCCGAGGCTGAGGGTTTAGGGCTGCGGGTTGAGAGTTCTGACTTCATGAGACACTGGGTTGACCCAGAATATCAAAACCAAAAAAAAAGTTATACTGCTACGAGTATGCTCGTAGAAATGTATTCAACAACGCAACAATGCAACAAAGACAAGATGCGAAGTAAGGCATGGCATGGATGACCCTTTGTTGGAATTCGTGGCAATCTACGCCCAAGCAAGCATGGACATGCCACACTCACTTTTCCCTCATATTCCTTGCAGCCGAACCTTGTCCAAAAAGAATGGGTTTAGGGTTTGTTCTGGGGAGAAGCACGTCAGCTTTTCGTCAGCTTTGCAGTTTAAGCTTTCTGTGTCTGGATTCCCTGATGGCCTCGGGAAATGCCGCTTTCCGGCGCTTCAGGCGGGCAGCTTCCTGGCAAGTCTCGCTGTGGTTTGTTTTATGTTTGCGGTTTGGGATTTAGGATCAGTGGGCATGAAACCACGCATCCCATTGCCTCGATCTGTGTCGCAAGATCTGACTTCACTTTTGCTCCCATGATTTTCTCGTCCTAGCAGGATTACAAGACACACATTTCTGCTGTGTCTCGTGCAGATGACGAAGTTAGGCTCCAACGAATTCCCACATCGTGGGCCGGCTCTGGAAATACATCACCTTGCATGCGAGGCATGCCTCTCAGCACATACCACATGAACACATGTTAATACGTGTATTCATGAGAATGTCGGCAGCCAACAGGATATCAAATCACCAACTGAGGACGAAACCCAAGTGGCATCCTCCCACGGCGGCTTAAACAGTACCCGTCGGAAGTATGATCGCACCTGGTCACCGTTTGGGTCTGGCATGTTGGCTCCAGGTTTTCCATGCCACACTTGGACCCGTGCCTTGGCATCTCCCTTAATTTTGCTGATCCTGATGTGCAACATGCAACCGCAATCGTCACCGTTGTTTGGAAGAGGTTGACGACAAAAACTGCATCCGAGCTGCTCGACGAAGTTGGAGCTTTCTGCGGCCAACGTTTCCACGGCTGTCTTCACGACCTGGGCAAAACGGTCGAGCCTGCTGTCATGCGAATTCCATTCCTTACGTCAGCGGACGTGAGCGGCATGGTTGCCAATACATCAAGGGACAAGCCTCATCCATCGCGAGGTTGGGCGAACCTCGCCGTTGTGACCGGCCCTTTCGCACGCCGGCCCCGCTACATCCAAGCCGAAGGCAACAGTATCAGCTGCACTCTGGCACCAGCAAGAACATTCCAAACAATGAAGTAAAGGGAAAGGGATGGTTTGTACAGGATGGCCGAAAACTTTGTTCATTGTCGTTCTTGCTGGCTCTCGTTGCCTCACTTCGTTTGTCATCATCTCAGGATGGTTCCGAACCCAAAGGTCATACCAAACATTGGCTGGCCCTGTCGAAAAATTGTAAACGATGCACCCCAGATAAACCATACAAGCCTTTCACGTTGCGACTGTCGCAGGTACCGTGTCGGCCGCGTCAGTCCAGTAGTCATCAAATTTGCGATTCTCAACGCTGCGCCTTGCTGGGCCGGTGGGTCTTGTGCGGGCACCCAAGGCAAGCAGCCCACCACACCGAAAAGCTAGCTACGAGGGCGAGGAAAATCCGAGGACTCCCGCAGATTCGTGACTTAAATGTGACAAAGCTACGCTTTCTTCGGGTTGCTCTACTGCTAGCAACCTTTCACTCACTCCCTCTGCCCGTGCCCATCGGGCCCCGTCGGTATCGTGTGACCACCGCGCAGCGTGCCCGACTGCCGGTGTTCTCGGAACGCACATGGCAGCGTTGGAGAGGGCTGCGGCGCTCGTGTGCCGCGAAGCAGGGGCACGAGTGGCATCCCATATCGTTTCACGGCACATGAAAGTTGACGTACCCCTGAATGACGGCCGCCGCATCGAGGTCCTTGCAAACGGCTTGCCATTTTAGCAAGGCGCCCCGGCGGCCGTCGACACCACACTGGTGTCCCCAGTCATGCAGGCGGGCGGCAGGCAACGCGCAGCCGAATGCCGATCATATCGTAAGCACGGCGCTTGAGCAGGCGGCGATATGCAGACGCATTCGCACTTGCCCGAAGCTCGCAGTCGCTGGCCGTTGCAAACTTGCTGTGTTTGGCGGACGCCGGTGGCAGGTTCAGCCGCGAGGCAGTTGCCTTCCTGCGGCGGACGGCGGCAGTTGGCTAAAGCTCGTGCCCGGGTCGCAGGCGAGCCCATGCAGCGGCTGCATCTAAAGCTCTTTGCAAGTCTGCTGGGTGTTCGCTGAGGATAACAATGTCATCTGCATACAATAGAATTTTGACATACAACACGCGAGCGTCGGATGCATGGCACGACGCTTCGCGACAGGCACGTTTGATTGCAGAGGCCAGACCATTGATTAAGACATTAAACAGGAAGCCACTAGGGACAGCTCCCTGACCGATACCGTCGTCAACGTCCCAATTCCCAGAAACCAAGGATGCTACACGGACAGCTGCAGTCCGGTCAGAGATAAAGTCGTCAATTAGGTGCCAATCACCCCCTTGAACTCCGGCGCGGAAAAATGCATCATCGAAAGCTTTTCGGATGTCGAGGAATGCACTTGGTCGAACTTCCCCTCAAGCGCAGGGTTTGTTTTTCTGGTTTCCATTAAGGAGTACGCTGGCAAGTCAGATCTTAACCGAAATCCTGCTTGGAACTCATCCAGAAAAGGATCAATCAAGGCATGAATTCGATAATTTTTCAAAGATTTTTGCAAAGAAACAAGTCCAGGTTATGAGACGATAGTCATCATGCGTACTGCTGTTTGTGCATTTTGCTAGGGGGAGCGGCGAGTCCATGTTTCCATACCGATGGGACGCAAGAAAAACACTCGGCACAGTTCCAAAAATTGTAAAATCGCATCCGTCCACCACGGAATATCGACACAGAAAGCCTCGTATGGAATTTTTTTTTCTACGCACACTTTTTACTGCCAGTACGAGCGCGGTCCCAGTGCAGCTACAGCCTACGCTTGCGCTGGCAGTCGAGAGCTCAGGCCCTCGCCGGGAGGCGGCTGGGGGCAAGGGCATGGAGCCAGCATTCGTCCTGCAGGACCCCGTGCAAAGCCGGCTCGCCGGCAGCAGAGGCGACAGTGTCGAGGGGGAGCTCGAACAAGGAGCTGGCGAGGGCTCGCTGCGCCGCGACAGCGATGATGCTGCTCCAGCAAGACACGCGCACGCACAGCCGACCGAACGGAAGGGTGCGCACGTGCAGCTCGCGCTCGCGCAAAGAGCCGCTGAAAGGTGGCGGGCTCGGAACCCCAGCGGCCACCAACCTCAACCTTTTTTTTTTCTCGCACCTTTTTGCATCCGCGTCGGGAGTCCTCATGCAGGGTGAGGGGTGCCTACGAGAGCCGGCTACGCCAGCCGGCTGGGGCCTGTTCGCAGGCTGCCCGCGGGCAACTCACCCAACGCCACCTCTTGGTCGTCAGATGGGTCGCGGGGCCCCGTGACGGGCAGCTCGAGGAGCGAGCAGGCGTGCGCCCG
>CAJNJA010039842.1:0-28063 GCA_905231915.1 Symbiodinium necroappetens | reverse complement strand
GGGTTTGGGGTTTAGGATGAGGGTTTAGGGTTTGGGGTTTAGGATTAGGCATGAGTAAGCGTTGCCTAATGTAGGGGCCTTAATAGTTAGAACTCTTTTTTGGGAACCTTAACAGTAATTTTAACAATTATTAAGGCTTCGAAATTATAGTAGTAAGGCTTCTAAATTATAGTCTCCGTTAAAGTTCCTCTTGTGGTTTAACCAAGCATATATATATAGTTTTAAGGATCCAAGTTTTCAGAGCTGATAGTAGAGTGTGGGTTTCAGGGTTCCGGGTTAGGTTTCAGGTTTAGGGTTTAGAGTTTAGGGGTTTAGGGTTTACTGGGTTGCTGCTAAGGAACTTGAATGAACGTGCTATAATCAGGAAACCTCATTTTTTTGCCTAATATATATATATATACATATACATATACATATACATATACATATACATATACATATACATATACATATACATATATATATATGCATTATAGTAACCTAAAGTAAGTTACCTATGGGACCTCTAGTCTCCATTGAAGTTCTTTTTTGGTTTAGCCATTTTGTATACTGGGGATCCTATTTGGTAACCCCAAAAAGGAACTACAGTGGAAACTATCGGTACGGTAGGGGTTTAGGGTTTTGTAGTGTAGGGTTTATTTAGGGTTTAGGTTGCTGTTAAGGAACTTAAATGGGTTTAGGTTGCTGTTAAGGAACTTAAATTAAGATACTATAAACAGAAAACCCTATCTTTCTATATATCTCCATTATGGTGCGTAGATTAAGTTCCGTAGCGTCGACATCAACCCAGTTTCGGGGTTTAGGGTTTTTTTAGTGCAGTAGGGTTGAGGGTTCATGTACTAGGGTGAGGTTCTAGAGTTCCAGGGTTTAGAAGGTTTAGGCTCCAGAGTTTTGGGGTCTGGGGTTCAGGGTTTCAGGGCGTATAGTATAGGGTGTAGGGTTTGGGGTTCAGGGTTTAAGGTGTAGGTTGTGGATCTTACGTTTTAGGCTTGAGGGTGTAAGGGCTGTAGCATATAGCAGAGCGTGAATGATTACGAATTGCTGGTTTCCCCCAAAAGTCCCTGTATAAAACTTGTAGTAGGATATCCCCCCCCAAACTTAGTGCAATCAGTTTTGGACCCTGTTGTACACCCTTATAGTTACCCTTAAGGCCCTTATAGTAACGCTGACATGAACCCTTAAAGGCACCCTTTTCTGCTTCTGAAGGCCCCTGTGCTATTGGGGCTCGGGGCTCGTCAGGGGTGTGCAGCGTTTAGGCGCGGGTTCAGGGTTTAGGGGCTAGGGGTTCCGGGTTTAAGGTTTACTTAGGGTTTAGGGTTTAGGGGGTTGGGGTTTAAGGTTTAGAGCTTGGAGTTCAGGTGTACGAGGAGCCCACTAGTACCATCTAATCGAGCCCTTATGGATATTAGGGTATATTAGAGGGTAGTTGGGGGGGGTCTCGGCAGGGCGTGGAGTTGAGAGTTCACCGTAGCCTTCTCAGGGTTTGCGGATTTAGGGTAGGGTTCAGGGCTAGGGGCGGCTAGCGTTTGTTGACCTAAGGCCCCGAAAGTAGGTAGAAGAATGGCCGTTTATAACCTTATACACGTCTATTTTTCTAGATAATTTGGGGGGTTCATGTGATTTCGAGACACGGTTATCAGCACAGTTACCCTACAGAAAACTCATGTTTATGTTTATCTGCCCATGAACCTCCAAATATTGCGCAGGTGCAAAATGAAGTCCGGGTCATACCTCCTGAACACTGTACACGGGCAGGCAGGCATGCTGGCACCCAAGCAGGCAGAAAGACAAATAGACATACGGAAGGGCAGACAGGCCGACAGACAGACAGGCAGACAGGATCTGCAAGGCAAAACGGTAATGGATTGTTGTGTTCAGCCTGTTCAACCCTAATCTCAGTCCTCGGAACCCTGATTGGGTTTGTGACGGACAAGGCCCTAGACCGGGACCTCACGACCTACCAGAACTTGCCCCTTTGCAGAGTCCCACGTTTTGCATTATTTATCTTGAGCTTTCAAACCATGCGCCGTTAAGTCCAAAAGGGCATATCGAAGTTTCATGCCATGTCAAGGTGAGCGGTGAGCATTTGAAAGCAGACCGTCCGCACGTGGAACCTGCGCACCGCGAACCTGTACTCGATTCCGCAAACTCGAGTTTTGAGTGACAAGAAAGTCGAAAGTCTAGCAGTCAGGGCAAAATTAGCGGCATGATGGGTGCTAGATCCGGGGTAAGAAACTGCATTCTGGCCGCAAGCATCATGGGCAGCGCAACATTGCGGCCAATAGTGTAGCATACAGAATATTTATAATATCTTAATTAAAGATGTTTGGCAACTTTTGGCAACCAATATTAGCGGCAGCCCGTTTGTCTGAAGTCTCATCTGAAGTGCACGTGACAATACGACCGGTCAGCGGAACGACAATAGTGTAAGAACACTTCTCGGCTTCGGATGGTTCCATGCACGGTCCTTCAAAGCAACATGTTGAAACTGTTTGTGCATGTGTGTTTCTCAGAGCTCTCGGTGCCCCGCGCACGACATGACCCGGGTGTGCCTGGGTGGATGATGCGGCCATTTTTTTATGACGAAGACCGAGTGCCAGCTTTCCTTGAATGCAAATTTGTCACAATCGGCTGGGTCATCCACCATGGACTTTACAAGGGTGCCCAAACCCAGTCTTCGCATTCCTATAAGTTTTTCCTTGCTGCACAGCCAAGGTTTTGCGAATGCTTCCTGGTGAAACACGTCGTTTTTGGGTGGACAAGACCACAGAGGACTCGCACCAAACTCTTCCGCTGGAAAACCATTCATCCTTTGCACTTGCACCCTGAACCTTACGCCTGATGGTTGCAGATTTTGGATCACCCCTGTATGTTCGAGGCTGGGTCCTGTTTGTGCAGAACTCTTCTGACATCACGTAAAGCTTGAGGGGGAACCCAGCATGGTGTTTTGGGCTTTCAAAACCTCATGGGCTCCGATTTGTTTGCAGGATCGGCGATTTGGGAGGCCCGTGCCGGAAAGGTGGCTTGGCTTTGATGGGTCGCCCGTTTCTTCATCACATGTTTTAACCCTTTGCTTTGTTCCCAAATAATGTGGTAAAGGGTTTTGACGGTTTTCTAGACGTTTAAAAGCTAGAAGGTTTCAGCTGTGTAGATCCGTGTAGTCGAGAGTTGTTCGTCTTGTTTGAGAATGTCCTGCACTGAAGAGGTCTTGTGGCCCTGGGTTTCAATCAAAACCCTCCCCTAAGCCCTAAGGCCCTAAACCCTATAAATTCTAAACCCCTAAACCCTGCCATCGGGTACGAGACAGCAACAGGACTCTTGAACCCTATTTCACCAGTTTTGGGCTCTGGGCTTTGAGCTCTAGGTCTGAAGCCCTAATCTCGCAAAATTTCGGGTCTATATCCTGCGCCTGAATCCCGGAGAGACTTGCTTGCAAATAACACAACACCTTCAGCGGCAAATACAGCAGAAGATCAATAATGTCTGGCAAACGGAATCATAATAGAGACCTCCCAAAAGGCGAGTTTTGTAATCAGGGGTCTCCAATACAGACTGTATTTGTCCTGAGGTTTCTGCCAAACGGAGACTTGGTCGTAGATCTCACTCTGCTTGGGATCGATCGCTTCTCGGCGAAGTTGCGGTGTGCTTGGGGCTTGGAGGCTTGCCATATTTTGGGCTTTGATTGTGTCCGTATTGCGTGCATTTGAATGCAAAGGCCCTCGAGGAACAAGAGTTATGCCAAAACATATCCCAAAGCATCAGTGTTGCTGCCAATTTCAACCCTTTCGCAAGGTTCGGGTTCGGGGTTTAATTAGGGCATTAGGGTATCCTAAACCCTAACCCTAAACCCTAAACCCCAACCCTAACAACCCGTTGGGGAGGCGAGGCGGTGTTCGAGTACAAGCTGTCAGATGCCGCGTTGGAGATGCGCCAGCTGCTCCTTGCCAGCCCTTAAACCCTACCTAGACCCTTAAATGTAGTACCATCGTTTGGTTACCTTAGTTTCTTTACTGGTATTATAGGTTCCGAACCCATAGAATAGCTCATCCAAAACAAGGCATGGGCTAGGTACTCGCAGGTCAGATACCTACAGGATCTTAATGGTATGCTGTCGTCCCCAGTTTGTTGAATCATATCAGACCTAACCCATCGCATAGCCATCAAATCACGGTACAGCCCAGAGATTTCAGGTTTAGGTCTAGGGTATTGTTGTTGTTTCGGGAGGCGGTGACAGTCGGATGAAACTCAAGTCTTCCCTGCTAGGCCTGCATGTTAGCAGTTTCCATTGGTCGGTACTTCGACCTGGTGTTGTGCATTGCCTATAGTCTCCATTGTCGTTCCTTCTTGGGTTACTTTATAGGATCCTAAATCCTAAATGCATATATTATAGCCCTTAAAGGAACCCTGGCGCCCCTGCCAACCTTGTTTGCCCTAGACCCCAAGCTCTAAACCCTTACAGAACCCCTATGAATCCCTTTAAAGGAGCCGTTGTAATTAGGAAACTTCTGAGGCGGGAGCAGAACCCGATCATCGTCGCACAACGTGCAGTCGGAGTGGGTGTCCAGCTGTGTGTGCCTGTGCGACAGATCTTGGGGTCTAGGGCTCCTCAGGGCTCTATATTAGGCTCTGTACTAAGGCTTGTTTAAGGTTTTGGGATTTAGGGTTGAGGAGCTTTGGGTTTAGGGTCTGGGGGGGCTGTTTATTAGGCTCTGTATTGAGGCTTTTTTAGGGTTTAGGGGTTCAGCGTTTTGGGGTCTAGCGTTCAAAGCATCAGATCCGGTGTAATTTAAGGTCCCATATTGAGTATTTAAGAGGGTGTGGAGGACGCGTGTCGCCTGGCGTTTCTATGACTGTGTTGTGTCATCCTTGTTGCCTTGGAGGTCCAATTATCTTCGGAGTGACCTGGGCAGGGCTTTGCGTTTGGGGTTTAAGGTTTGTAATTTGGGGCCTTAGGGTAGAGCACATACACCCCAAATAAGTTCTCCCAACCCAAGGAAATTTAGAAAATGCTGTCTGTGTCTTCGACCTCTGTTCCAGTCTCTATGAGAAAGATGGCTTGTAGCTAAGGATCAAGAACCTCAAGATACGGACTCTTGACCCTGGTGTGTGAGCCCTTTCCCTGTCTAGGGGTCCCTTTCTGATTTCTTTGTATAGTCCTGAAAAATGCAGGTTCTTGAGAATCCAGGCAAGCTAAATTTAAAGGTTAAGCCCTGCAAACCTTGTAAACCTTGTAAACCCTACAAATCCTATGAACCTTACAGACCTAAAACACCCTTAACCCCTGAACGCACCGAGGCACCGAAAAGCTAAGAACGCAAAGGTTGAAAGCCACGAAACAAGCTTTCAAGATTGGATTTTAGCGTTTAGGGTCCAGGGTTTGAGGTTTCAAATTTAGGACTTCGGGTTTCAGGTTTTAAGCTGTTGAGGGCTTAAAGTTTAGGGTTCAAAGCCCAGTTTCCGGCGAGGCTGTTTGGGGGTTCAGAATTAGGTTTGGGTTGTTTTTGTCGAGTTTAGCGTGGAGGCGTTTACGATTCCGGATGTAGTGGTGCGGGAGGTCGAGGGCTTAGTTAATCCCAAAACCCAAGTGGAGGTTCATGGGTAGTTATAACTGGAGTTGTACGTCCCGAAGCATGGGTTACAGCCATTTCGTTTATCCTACTTATAGCCCTACTTACAACCAGCCATGAACCTGAAAGTATACCCCAAAACACTGTTAAACCCCAACCCGCAGATGCCGGGGGAAAGCCCCTCAGTTCGGTGTAATCAGTCGGTCTTCCGGAGCAGAAAGCCTCGAAATCCTAGGTTTTGGTTTTTGTTGGTGTTTCGGATTTTTCGGGTTGAAAGTTTAGGGCTTAAGATCTATACTTGGGGGCTCGGAGGACTCAGGGTCATAAATGCCCCAATTGGGATCCTGATTGGGGTTATGGTGCTTTTAGCCTTTATGAAATAGCCACTTACTAAGTCTCCGGACCCTCCAAGTGAGGATTTAGTAAAACCCTAAACCCTAAATTGAAGTGTAGGGTGTCAGTTTTAAGGTCGTTTCGAAATTGCCTCCCACCCCGCGGCCCGAAGCATCTACCACCCAAAGTCTCACACCCTTGTTTAGGGGCCTTGCAGGGTTTAGGGTTTAGGTATAGTAATTACCGACACTAGTATTTTTGAGGGGTTCCTTATGTTCGAATTCTAGTATACCCCGAAACTTCCTAGTCTGATTGTTAAGGCCCCCACATTAGGAAACCCTAAACCCTTAACCCCAAATCCTAAGAAAAAAGCATCCAAGGCCTGGGCGCTGATGTACTCCTACTATCAGGCCAACTTCGGGTGTTCGGGTGTCATACGGTCGATGATAGAAATCCTGCGTTACCTTAAGGACCCTAAACTATGAGAGTTATGGTATATTCCGTATTATGGGCAATGCAGGGTTTATATCATCAGCTGTAAGGGTGTGGAAGGTAGGGTTGAGGGTATTGGGGTTAGGGGTTTAGCGGTTAGGTTGTATGATTTCCCTGAGCCCAAAACCCTAAATCCCTAAACCCAAGACTTAAACCCTAGACCCTACACCCTAAACCCTTGTAAAGGGGCTTGTCCGACTTCGAGTTTGTGAACCGTTTCAGGTAGGTTAATCCTGCGGAGATCCCGGGGGTCTTGCTAAAGCTTACCCAGGGATCCATGTACCTATATAAGGTATAAAAGTATATGAGGTATATAAGTACATATTATGTGCTTCGGCTCAAGGGGGTTCCCATATAGATAGATAGATAGATAGATAGATATAGCTACTCTAAGGCCAAAGTAGATACGATGATTTTTTCCGCTCCTCACAGAACTCCCAAACCTTGCACCTCCACACGTGAAGTCTACACTTCGCACCTGAGCTCCGATACCGGACCTCCCGAACTCAACGCCCGGGTGAGGGTTTAGGGTTTAGGGTTTAGAGTTTAGGGTTTAGGGTAGTCCGTTTTCGAAACGGTACCATGTGAGATATAGAATGCTCACGAGATGTAGGTCCGGATTGCAGGTGTATCTCTGACAGAGCACTTTTTAAGACAGCTGTAGCTTCGGGCTGTTAGGGTTGGGGTTGACAGTTTTTATATTCTGGCTCACTGCTATCTTATTGCTACCATTGCTGAGGCTGGGAGGGTTTTTATTCACCACCGGGCTGCTGGGCCTTCTGATTTGCCAACCCTAAACCCTATACACCAAACCGCTGACCCTCATCGCCTAAGCCTTAAACCCTGAAACCCTAAACCCTAAACCCTCAACCCCCTAAGCCCTAAACCCAAGATCAACCGCGCGATGCAGGATCCGGCTGGGGATCCTCTTGAGCACGTTATGGGCCTCTCCCAATCAGTCCACCTGTGACTGATGATGTCTGCGACTGAGGGTCTAGGGCGATTTCAGCTCCGACGCCCCATGCCCTAAACCCCCAAACCCAAAAACCCTAGACCCTAAACCCTAAATAGAAGATTACGGCTAAACCCTAAACCCGGTAGATTTACGTAAGCCCCTCAGCCACAAACCTCACACCACTCTGAACCTCAAGACCTAACCAACAACTGCCCTGAAACCCGCGAGAAACCTCAGGCTCCATACCCCAAGCCCGTAATCTTCTATTTAGGGTATAGGGTCATAGGGTTTAGGGTCTCGGGTTTAGGGTCTAGGGTTTAGGGACTAGGGTTTAGGATCTAGGGTTTAGGATCTAGGGTTTAGGGTCTAGGGTTTAGGGTCTAGGGTTTAGGGTCTAGGGTTTAGGGACTAGGGTTTAGGGTCTAGGGTTTAGGGTATAGGGTTTAGGATCTAGGGTTTAGGTCTAGGGTTTAGGGACTAGGGTTTAGGGTCTAGGGTTTAGGGTCTAGGGTTTAGGGTCTAGGGTTTAGGGTCTAGGGTCTAGGGTCCTGAGCTCTAGTTAAAACCAAAGCCACTATCCTTAGGAAGCCGGTAACCTCGAGGGGAGTAATTCGTCCGGGGCTGCTGAGTGGGTACCCTGACATTGGGATCTCATTTAGCGCTGCGTCTTGGGTTGTAAGATCATCGTCTGGGTCGAGGGTTCAGGGTTCAGGGGTTTAGAGCTTTGGGTTTAGGGTTTAGGGTTTATAAGATGTTGGGTGGGTTGAGGGGTCATCCTTCCGAGAAGCCCTTGGCCTGCAAAGTCCGAGCCACGCGATGGACACGCGCAGGGTGTGCTTAAGTGCAACACTCTTCGCAAAAGGTGGCGGCTCCAACTAGGGTGCCCGGGTTCGCTTAAGAATACGTAAGGTTTCAGAAAATTTAAGGGGGATGCTGCCAGAGTACTGTTTGGGCCGTCCCGACGCACATATTCTCCAGCAAGAAATGGGTGCTTTGGGTCCCAAGCAACTTTGAGCGAACAGAAGGAGTCGCCATAGTCCTGCATTGTCCAACCGATGCTTGAACCTTCGGGTTGTACAAAGATTAATTCGTGCCGGCTGTGGCATTGAACCTGAAACCGCGGATTATAGTCACCTACAGCTCACGATAGGCAGAGCCCCAAGAAGATCTTCCGAAGATCAACAAATCAGTCAAAGAGCCTTAAACCGAGATGTCTTTTTCCGGACACTTGGCAGGCCGGTCCTGTTTTAAAGTTGACTTGTTGTGAACATTGACACGTCTGCGCATGCCCCCCCACCACTGCAATAGTCCGTGCGATTGGTACGGCCTTATACCCACCACGACAACGACCCTGACTGCTGCTGCTGCTGGTGGTGCTGCTACTACTACTACTACTCCTACTACTCCTACTACTCCTACTACTCCTACTACTCCTACTACTCCTACTACTACTACTACTACTAATCATAATAACAATAACAATAATCATAATAAAAATAAAAACAATAAGAATAGTACTACTAGCAGCAGCACAGTAGCAGCACAGAGGCAGTAACAATAGCAGTGTCAGTGGGGTAGGAGTACGAACAGCAGGAGTATGAGTTGGAGTAGTAGTGATAGTCGTAGTTGTAGTTGTAGAAGTCATCATAGTAGCAGTCGTCGTAGTAGTAGCAGTCGTCGTCGTAGCGGTTGTGCTCGTCGTCGTCGGAGCAGAGTTTCAGTGGCCGCAGCCTTGGCAGTAGCAGTTGCAGCAGCAGCTGCAGCAATGAAAGTCATCCTTTGCTGCTGCCTCCTCCAATCGGCCAGCCACTGCTGCAGAGCGCTGCAGGCCAAGGCCCAGGCGCCCAGTCGCCTCACAGCAGATCAAAGACCTAGCTCGCGGTCCTTCGGCGCACGGGCTCTGCTTCAAGCTGCGTTTGTAAACTAGGAATCCTGTTGAGCTTACTTGGTTTTTGGAGACCTTGGCCCACCTCTCTCCAGCAGCCAATAAGGGGTTGTCTTCAGTCTATCGCTGCCGAGACACGTCAGCCGACACAAGCAAGTCTCCTTGGCAAAGAAAAGAATAAGCAGGTCAGGTCATTTTTTCCAGAGTTGCGGCCCAGAAATGATATTGGTAGCCACTGAAACCACGAAAGGCACTTCGACCATCCACTGCACATCACTGCACAACATCGTGGTCCAGTCACTGCAGATGGACAAACACTGTTCAAGGAAAGGTAGACTCTGGAGAACATAAGCACTGAGTTTCTCGACAGTTCCGTGCGCTGCTGCAGGGAGCTCGAAAAAGCCGGGGTGCGTACGGCACGCTGGGCTTGTGACAAGCAGCTCAAAGCCTGCAGAGGACGTTGAAGAGGGTTTGTGAGCTTCGAGGGAGCGTTGCATGTGATGGGTAGGGCTAGGGGACAGCACCCAAGCAGCAGCAGGGCCCCTTCACATGTCCTTCGTCTTTGATGACCACTGCAACACTGCAGCGTTGCAATTTTACACTGCGCACGGCATCCGATTTCAGGCGGGGCATCCGACACGTCGAGCCTAAGGTAGCGCAGTTCAAGCGACGTCGCGAGTGGGCTTCAAACAGCATCGGACAGCATAAAGGGCGGGGGGGTCAACCACGACAGGACTCTGGCCTTCTGCAGGTCTTCCTCGCCCATGGAAGTCTCCATCTCTTCCAGGCGCAGGCAGGCCGCGTCATTCGTCGAAAGCGCTGTTGCAGCTGCCTTCGGCATGGTCGGCACGGTAGATGTGAGCTGCAACTGAAGTTTCACCTCCGAGAGCGACACTCGCTCAAGCAAGCTCGCGGCACAGGACCTCGCCTGACCAAGGTCGGGCTCAAAATCAAAGATTTCGGACTTCTCCAGCGATGTCCGCGGCGCAACTCTACTCACTCGGCGCTGATTCATGAGTCACGAATGCAAAGCGAACCCGTGGCGACCAGCAGCACGCTGCCGGCAGCGGTGCTGCAAAGTTCCGCGGCCGCCAAACAACCAGCGATGCAGAGCCATGTGTCCTCACCGCCGAGGCTGCGAAGGAAAGAGCAGAGAAAGTGGCGAAATGTGCTTGCTTCGGCAGCCAGCTCCTCGTGGACGGCCATCGCACACTCTTCAGGGAGAGGGGCCGAAGCATCGAGGTGCTTGATCGGAGAAAAAGGGCTTAAGCCGTCCTAAAGCCGTCCTTTACCATCCACATCCAAGTGCTAAGGCAAAGGCTGTTGATCACCTCCACTTTACCCTGCATGAGCTCATCATCTTCCGACCTGAGGTTCGCACAAGAAACAACTAAGAGTTCACAGCTGAAAAGCCGGCGCACCCCATGACAGAGAAGGCCAAGATGTGTCCTCTCCCGGCTTTCTCCAGTGAAAATTCGAACCTTGCGGTGGGCGGCAGCTCGGAGCAGCAAAGGCGGGGCAGTGCAGGGGCCTGGTACTCAGCTGCGCGGAAATTCCGGCCGAGCGCGCGCTAAGGACAGCCGCCTCCATGCGCTTGGGCCGCTTGAGTGGCAGAAGCGTTTGAAGACCAGGGTGCCAGGCCTCGTTGCTGGCATAGCTGCGGAACATGAACCTGCAACAGATAATTCTTGAGGCCCATAGCTGCACAAGAGTCTGTCAGACGACCACGACAGGTGGGCCGAGAAGCATGAAAGATGTACATTGCAAGCAAATCTGCCAGAGAGATCTCTGAGACTTTCACGTGTGGGCACATGCCGGCAGCTTGTCTTGACAGTGCATGAAGCTTCCGCAATCGAGCACGATATCCTGGAACCACCCGACATTCTTCGAGGCTGCAGAAACGGGACTGTGAAGCTCCTCGTTTTCACAGGCTGGGAAGGCAATGGCAAGTTCTCGGTACCTTCATGCAGCCATCAATGCAAAGCTGCATTGCCTCGTTACAGTACTGGCAGGGTTTTTGACGCCAGTGGCGGAAGCGCACGGTCCAGATGAAGTGTTCCGGAAGTCGCCAATGCCGACACCTGGACAAAAGCAGGTACAGCGGTGAGCGGAGTCACTGCAACCAATAGATACGGTGACGCTGCACTTCGGCCGTGCACGCGATCGCTGGCAGCGCATTCAAACGTCTCTCTCCTGGCTTTGCCTGCATTATCTCAACACGGCTCTCCATTCTGCTGGAGACTGGGCTTCGAGCTCATGAGCGCCCTCGGCTCCTTGCCATCCTTCAGAAACTCGCAAAAGGCGAAGCTACGCGAACCCGGTCCTCTCCGCGGACGCCGCGGAGGTCGGATGCGCAGAATGCACCGCGAGGGTCGCTCTAGACGCCTCTGACAGCTGCACTGGCCGCCATCTTCGCGAGCTCAAGCTGGCCTGGCTTCGCAGACAGCCACGAGAGGACGGGTCCATTTTCTGAAGAGTCTGACAAGGACCAAGGCCACAGCGCCATGCTGCTGCGCGTGATGATGATGGTAAATGGTGGTCGTGACTGGTAGTGGTCATGATGCTCCTGGGGATGGTGCTCCAGTGCTGCTGTTGCTGACGATCGACATGAAACCGTGGTCGAACTCATGGTGAACACGATGGCGGTGATGGTGATAGTGATCGTGATTCCGATGATCGTGATGACGGTGAAGATGACGACGAGATTGGAGACAGTGATGGTGCGGCCACGGATCAGCACCACCAAGTTAGCATCAACAACGTCAGATCACCTATGACAACAGGTTCAGAATCATGATCTCACTCGAACCATTTCCACAGCATGGTCATCATCATGCTGGCTCCTATCACGTGGATAGCCAAGGTATGGACCAACCATGCCACGTCTCTAAAGGACTTAAGCCTGAAGAGATTCGAAAATACCGACTCTACCGCCGTAGCGTGTGTGCCAATGTGTGCAAGAGCCTGCAAGCCGTCCACACGAGCGGTGCCGACGATCTGCAGCTGGCATCGCGGGAGCGGCGGAGACACGCTGTCACGTGTAAACAGGACAGTACGACTGACTCGGCGTCGTACACTGCATGCTGGGCCGGGTCAACCACCTGGAACAAAAAGCCTCTGCCTTTGTGCCGAGCACAAAGCCGGGTACAAAAGCAGAGTGCAGAAAGAGAACAGCTGCTCTTGACCGGCCAGGGGACTGGAAAGATGTCAAAAAAGCTCGCCTCGCCAGGCAACGCTCTACCATGCCGTCGGTTCGAGTCGTGCCTAAATGATTGATTCTAGTTTTGGTGATGCGTCGACAGGAATATGCGACATCGCTGTGTGGACGCCTACAGAAAGCTTCGTGGTGCTCTCCTTGCAGGAAGCCCGTGGGAACCCTCGACAGCCTGCCTCCGCGGTAAATGTCGTAAGCAGCAAGCACAAGAAGGAGTCCATGGTGCATGTCTTGAAGGGTAGGCTCTGACTGTCCTCACTGAAAGCTCTCGCTGCTAGCACGCGTGACATCTCGTCGCCTAGATATGCTGCTGATGCTGGGCACAGAAGCATGTTTTTGCATGATTTGCTGTCAAGTCTGCATCTACTTGACACTCGAGTCTGCAGTGCTGCAAGAGAAGCTCCAATCAACGACGCCAGCACCGCCACAGCAGCCAAACAATGCAGCTTCTGAAGTCGTGTCTCACAATTTTTTTACAGACTTCACCAGTCAGCTCAAGAACATGGTCCGCAAGAGAATGCCATCACATAGTGGGCCGGCAGTCCATCTCCGCTTCAGTGTCCTCTGGGTACTGGTGCGCAATGGTCCGCACATGCGTGCTAGTCACGCCTGATCCGGCATGCAAAGACTCTTCAAACAAGCCTTCTTCGGTGCTCGCATTTCCTTCGCGAGCTGGAATATAACAAACTGTGAGCACATGAGTCCGTAACGAGCTCAGCACTCACAGTCGATGAGGGCTCGTTGCTCGTAGCTGATGCGGATACTCGGGCAGTCTTCTTTTTGCCATTTTTGCTGGAAGTCTGGGCCATGTCAGGCTCAGCAGGGCAAGTGCCGACTCCATCCGCCGCCTTGTGCACTTTCGGCAGCAAACTTCCATCAAATAACCTTTTATCAAATAACCTCCGAAGGTATGTCTCCCAAAAAAACATCATCCTTAACACAGTGCTCTTATCGACTGCCGTACCCACATCAAACGAACCCAGCAAGGGATTCTAAGATTCGACGGCACAAGGTCCGAAGCACGGAGCGCGCACAGAGCTTGCTCGCACTCCGCTCATGTTCCCTCAAAGGTGCAGTCCCATGCTGCACGGTCACGATGACTCTCATGGCATATTTTAACGACTGCAGTCTACAACATGAAAAACGAACGCTCACAATTGGGGAACATAGAATCCCCCGATTTTTAGACAGGGGAGTCTTGGCACCATTTCAAAGAGTAGCCAGGTGTCCCCGAGATGCTGATAACTGCTTTCGTCTTGGTCCCGGCAATTGTCGGAGCTCTCACTTTCCACCCAGTGTGGCACATTGGGGGAGCATCTTCTCACATAGCTTCCTGCTCACACTCAGACACAAAAACAGACGCACACACACACACACACACCGGAGCTAGGCTGGCGCGAAAGTGAGAGAATGAGAAAAAGAGAAGTCTAGACGGCTCTAAGTCAAGTCACGTCCCGAGCTATTCGATGGCCTCATTGGATTCATTGTGGTGGCATCCCGAGGTTAAACTCTGCGAACGATATGCATCTTCGGACGTGTGATGCACTCTGCAGTCATTTGTTGTGCAGCGGTATGACAGACGGGCCATCGTCCACAGAAGCTCGGGGTCATGAGGTATCAAGATTAAACGATTCGCGACCTTGAAAGAATCAGGTCAGCTTTCCAAACTGGCGCACAAGCGCAAAACCAGCGCCATCCGGTGGCTTTGCTGGTTTTCGGGATGAGGACTCCCTCAACTTCCTCCAGCGGAGGCGAAAGAACACGTAATCCTGCGAGACAGTCATCCGATCCAGACAGTGGAGTCTGGACCGCGAAATGGCTGGGCCGCCCGTCAGCTTCGTTCATTTCACTCTCACTGTGTGGGGAGGTTGCGGATTCGCGCTGTACCCAGCTTCCTGCCAGTGCTCAACATGACGAGAACCCTGATGCCGTAGACGTGATGTCGCTTTGATGGCTTCTGCACTGTCCTCCAAAGGCTCGGTCTCAAAGCTCATGAACGAATCGGCCTGACGACAGCCACAGAAAGCCCTGCCGCCTGCGCCTGCACCCCCCACTGTACGACTGCTGGAAAATCTGTTGAGCAGTGGACGGACCAAACTTCGTAACGACGTGCTGGATCGGGATTCAGCAAGATTTCCATCCTGAGAGGGTCCCGAAGCAGCTGTGTGGTCCTAACTATCGCAATTGATCGAGGCACCGGCAGCTGCAAGAGTTCAGGGGACAAAAGTCCCTCAACAGGCTGCCTGGCCGCGGCAGACGACAATCGCATCGCCAGGCATTCAATGGCCGGCTGAGGAGGTCGAATCTGTGGTGGGAGAGCCATCGCCAGAGGTCCGTGAGTCTGGAAACCATTCTTATACAATCCTCGGCATGCCTCCTGGGAGCTGCCTCTACATCTACCTACCCAGTTGGGTACACATACATGTTACAACCCACGGGTTTATTCGTTAGTCACGTAGAAGTCATTCGATTCTTCAACCAGCAACCAACCAACCAACCCACCAACCCGCCAACCGACCAAGCGACCAAGCAAGCAAGCAAACAAGCAACACACTTTCTAACGAGCAAGTTGCTTGATTGCTTGCGTATAGTTCGTGCATTAATTGCGCTAACAACTGAAAAATTGAAGTGACTTAGAAAACGGTTTGTTCTTTCATTCATCCAGTAATTAGCTGCGACAGGGTAATCCGGCGACTCGCCTGCACCAGGTGACTACTTAAACAGTGCGCTGGTAACTTCATGACTGATGGTCACCTTATAAACTTGTAGTGCTTCAACTCCACGTATTCGTGGAAACCCATGGTATAACCTCAAAGCTCCACGGGGAGAAAAAAAGCGCATGGCTCGCCCTCTCGAGCCGTCTGCAAGGCGTACGCGTCTCTTTTGAAGAAAAGCCTCCGCCGTGGACAGTCGCTGGGATTCGTCGGACTGCTATGGTATGAGTACGACTACGACTGCTGCCTTACCTTATGTCCTGATTGCCAGAGTCTCACCACACGACTCCGAGCAAAGAGAACTCGTCGGAACAAAAAGGATGCATGTCTTGCTGGATCGCGGTGCCAATTTCATGTCCCTGGACCCAGGCCGTCAGCCCGTGCATCATGAAGAACTCGAAAGCAGGGCACTGCTGCGGCCTGGATGCAAACTTGGAGGCACACACCATACATGTGACATGTCCCAAGCAGCTGAAGCAGACAAACGAACCGCAACTGCTACTAGCTTCCACCGACAGCACGAGCCTTTTCCCGAGTCATCTGCGAACCCTCGGCAATATCCCCAAGGTTCGCCAAAAACCATGTGAAGGCTGCAAGCCAGATCGCTTGCTGCTTCTTTGTGTCGTTGATCAGCTTTGACTTGCGCATGCGATGCAAGTTGAGCTTTCTGCTGAGAGCTAGGGTCGCCAGCTAAAAAGTTGCAACTTGTTTGTGTGATTAAGGTTGTGCGGCACACGAGCAGCCTGGCTGAGCCACGTTGGAAGCTGATTGGGTCTCAAGTGCTGAGTTCTGATCAGTCTTGTTGCCTTTTGTTGCTTCATTCTTGATGATTAACTTCCGCATGCTGAATCTTGTATATGTGGCTTCGTGGGAATGCAGGCGCATCTGCAAGTCCAATCCGGCCTGGTACACTTCCAGGGATAGTCTGCGCACGCGAGACAGTAGGCGAAGACCTCCGGAAAAGAGACGGGGAGAGGAAAGGAGAGAGACAGAGAGAGAGAGAGAGAGAGAGAGAGAGAGGGAGGGAGGGAGGGAGCGAGCGAGAGGCGTTGGACAACGACGCAAAGTGCATACTCGCACTGCTCTGCCAACAAAGCTCCTCAATCATCTTCAGCCCCACACTCCGCAGGCAAAGAGATCAGCCGCCCTCGCATCGTAGCAGCCAGACCTTGCAGGCAGTCCAGCGAAGGAATCGTTTGTTTTTTTTTCTGAGGGTTTGAACAAGGGTTCCAAGGCCAGTGCTGGTGCATTTCTGGGGCCTGCACTAATGACACGAGTGACTCGATCGCCCTTAGACTGTAGCTTCACTGCACCACTCGAGCCTGATAAGACGGCTTGCCGCGAATGCCCTGCACCCACAGGTCTGCTTCCTGCCATGGGCTCTCTGCGAATAGGCCTCTAGAGGCTAGAGTCCACCGTGCTGCTAGCTGCAGCAATCCAAACACATGCCAGGCGCTGCTGCAGCTGCAAAATCAATCAGCCTGACCTGTCCAGATCGAAAGATGTCAATCATCTTGCTGGCTTTTCGAAAGCAAAGCCTCTCCATCCGGCCCGAGCAATGCATTCTCCAGCGAAATGTCGCCGTGAGCCACCTTGCAAAGGCTGCACCCTCAAGCCAGACTCTCGACAGTTGCACCCGTCGGAGATGCGGCTTGAGATGCGCTTGAGCTACATACTATCGAACCACAGAAGTGCAAGTAGGCAGGTAGGGCCGTCGCGCCAGCATCGTGCAGGCAGCGGACCTCGGCTGATGCGACAGGTCCACGCACCCCAAGGCCGCCAGCGAATTCCACGCATCACTGGGTCAAGGACTCCCCGCAGCAGCGAGAGGACCACCGGCCACACCTACGACAGAGGCGCTGTGCAGGTTCTTCCAAAAGCCGGTGCTTTTTGGCGATGCTGGCCTTCCGCTCCCTCTCTGGTCCGGGTTTGGTGGAGCATCTACTTGCCAAGTCGTGCAAGTCGCCACCGCTGATGTACTGAGCAGGATGACAGCACGAACACACCCTTACACAAATTTACAACACTGCAGCCGTTGTCTCTGTCGCCTCCATGAACAGCAGGATGTCGCCCTATTCAGGGAGGACTCACTCTGACCTTGAATAATTTCTTTTGTGGTCTTTGTGGTCACTCTCGCCCTCTCGCCTCTTCATCTCGGAAGGCTCCGAAGCTCTTGCACACTCCGAGCTTCGCCTACAGAGACAGGAAATGCGATAAGGCGAAGCCAAAGGGCGAGGCTGCCTGGACTTTGTTCAAGCCCAGCACAAGGCTGATCTCCACTTCCTGCCATTTGCAAACTCTCCGCGTCCCGTCTCCTGAGAGCATCTGCAGTGACCTTCCATGGGCTCTCCAGCAGGTCGGGATGGGCCGCTGCGAACTCCTGGAAGGAAGGCCGCAACACGGGAACTACAACGCCACGCTAGAACACACCATCCATGCATTTTGTCTAGAGCTTCCAGGCAAGAGGCCTCGGCACTTCCCAGGGTCCACGAGCGGAAAATTCGTTTTCCCACCACCTGCAAAGATAGCTTCATGCACGCAGAAGCAAGAGCATTACCATGGTCAGCCTTGCAACCTTGCAGTTGGTCTTCATACAACTCAATCCTCATCTTCGAGACGAACAGAACACTCGGCCACAGGAAGCACAGAGTTTATCCGAGGTTGCGACTGCCCATGATTCCTCTCCTCTTGCACCAGAACTTGCAGCCGCCTCTTTCGGTTAGCCTACGTCTAAGTCTAAGTCTCATGAGACCCAGGAACAACACGCTGTCTCTCTACATCCTCATACTAGAGCAGCCAGTGCCTGAAGCGCTCTTTGTCCACTGGCGGTAGCGGGAGCTCCTGTGACGCTGTCTCACGACTCTGCTCGTTCGAGGCTCCGAGTTTGAGGCTCCCACAAAGGTGCCCAAACTGGCGGCCTTCCTGAAGATCTCATGGATCTCATGTGCCCCTGCGACTCGGTGCTAGCACACCTGCCTGGGCTCGTCGCTAGCTTGCTCCTTTGACATGCACATGTCCTTGGCAATTCGGGTGATGACGGCTCTTGGGCGTAGGCGTAAGCATTGGCCTCAACAACTCAGGCGTGAACAACTTTGAAGGGGCAAAACGAGCTCAAGCCCACCACATGGCAGACTGCTGCAATCTACGGTTTGACCCGATTGTAATATATTCCGGCCACACGCGTGAAACCGTTCATTCACTGGGATCACACACAAGCCAATATGAAGATGATGCTAGCAAAGGCGCAGAGACAGACAGGAGAAAAACAGATTTTTGCCGCCTTCAGCATATTGTCGAAGGTCTGCCAGACGGAATCGCTGCACAGCTCGGCACTCCGTCTTCGTCGGACGCAGGAGGAGCTGTCCACAAATCTGGAACTCGTCTGGTCTCTTCATGTCGAACTGAGGCAGGCTGATTGGGTGCTCCGCTCCGTCGCCAAGGCGCTCTTCGAAAGGTCTCCGTGTCGGCCCCGGTGCTGTTGACGACGTCCTCCTTCAGAGTGGCCCCCGTTGAGCGACTTCCCGCCTGCGCGAAACTGATGTAACAGTACACGGAATCACGGAACTACTTTTCGTATTCATGGAGTGGTGATCCTCTCTGTTTTGCTTCAGTCCATGCCGTCATGCGACAAGTAACAAGGGTACCCGTCCTCTGCAGTTTCGCCACAAGCTCGTCGTCCACCGTGAACTCGCAAGATCACTGCGTGCACTCTTTTGTTGTGACCAAAACGGTAGATGTCAGAGCAGGGCAGCACTCCAACGATGGCCAGGCCTCTTGTTTGTCGGCAGAATCCAGCCATCGCTGCCACTCCTGCGCACCGGCGCTCGACTACTTGAGCAGATACTGATCAGTTGTCTTGAACAACAGCCACATTTTTCCGCGGACTACTGCAGACTTTTAAAGTGCGCGTGCAATGTCCGCGCTCCTCGGTGTGCTGGAGAGTGTCACGACTCCCCACAACTATCAGCCCACGACCTGCAGACAACAAATATGCAATGCAGGCCGCGTTCGCAGAATTGAAGCAAGACAACACTGCGAGGCCCAGACGTGCTCGTGTCAGCAAAACGCAGAGGCGCTGCGGATTTCCCGAGAATCCCGTTGCGGTGCCACCACTCCGCACCTCAGACGAAAACTGACTTCTCAGCAGTCGTCTCAGAATGCTTTAAAGGCCTAGTGGCCTAGTGTGGCAAGAACCCAGGGAACCGCCTAAGTGTACTGCTGAAGTCTGAGAATCTCAAGGTGGGTACATGACTTGATGATTCTGGCACCTTTGATCAATACTGGATGCACCAGAAGCACGTGCAGCCAGCATAGATGCTTTGGCAAAAGGATGTATCAGCATCGCATCCTGCGACTGGCTACTTGGCTACCTATTGTCGATGCAGTGAAGCCTTCACAAACGACATGGCCAAGCGCCGCGCAGCTGAGTAGAAGACGTAGTCACTCTCGTTGCCCTCCAAACTAGATACTGGACAAGTTCATCATGTGTCATCTTGAGTCAAACCATCAGCTCAGTCTGCAACCACCTGGGGGGATTCCCCATTTTCCCAAGCACTGGCTGACAAGTTTCCGGCGGGTGGTCTGTTAGTTTATTGGGTAGATGAGATCAACATCCACACCGTAGAGCAGCACTTCTGGCGTCTGTAAAGCATTCTGTTTCCAGCAGGATCCAGCAGGTTGCAAAGGTAGGGGGCCTGTCACGTAGGGAGTTCGGTCCTTCGAAGGACGTCGGCAGAGCCTGTGTCTGAAATGCTCTGAATCAGCATCTAGGCTCCCTCCAAGTCTTGGGGGCCGAATCCGTTTCAGATCTTCTCAGCTTCGTAGCTCCCTGACGGGCCTGGAAGCCATCCACTGTGTAGATGCGCGGATGGGACTCTTTCTCCAAAGGATCCACGCCTTGCCTTGGGCTTTGCGTCGCCTTTGTCTCTCGCCTCTGCTCCGGCTCTGCTCGCCGAGGCGCTCCCGGATCATCGTCGAGCGGCTCTTCCGCTTCCTCAGGCGCTCCGCCGAGCTGCCTCCGTGAATGACCTTGCAAAAACGAGGACCCATCGGCTCGGCTGCGCTCTCCTGCTCTCGTCGCCTCGTCCAGCAAGCTGTCCTGTGCCTTGTAGGCTGTGAGCACCTTTAAGGCCACTGCGTGACGCAGAAGCTCTACCGACTCTGCCGCCACCTAGAAGACGATGTTTCGGTGGCTGCCCTTCGATTGAGACCGCGGCACAGAGGCGGGCGGCCTCGACAGAAGCGGCCTCGGAGAGTTTGATGAAGACTTCGCGCCCTCATAAGATCAAGAAAAGGCACCGTTGGGCCTGGAAGCCACGCAGCAACTCTGCGACCTCTGCTGCCAGCTCCGGCAATGAAAGCTGCTGGACATGCATTCGACGCATCTGGGAATCTTGCGATCTGCGCCTCCATCCGGTTGTGGATAGAGATGCTTCCGAAGAAGGGCACCTAGCGGAACCAGCTGATCTGGCCCGGGGATTCCATGAGATCGTGTCCCACAAGCTTGGAGCAACACCAACTGTTCCCTGCATCCCTCGATCGCTGAGGTGTCCTGCTGATACCCGCTCCATATCTTGACAACTCCAGGGTGGCTCAACGGGCGCGAGGCACCAGGAAGACAACAGGATGCCCCGGAATTCCAGCCTGCGGCAAGGCCCACTCCATGCTGGAATCTACATCCTCAACCCCTGCTCACTTGACAGGGCTGCATATCACCTTTTGCATCAAGCCGAAGTTCACATAAGCGTTGCCTTGAAGGTTATTCCAGCTGGAAGCATCTGTGGAGTCACGCCTCCTTCCCCGACCTTGTAGCCACGAGCATTGAGATGCTTTATGTCGCAGGGCATGTCTTCGGCAAGCTGCAGATGCAGCAGTTTGAAGCTCACCGTTGTAGAAACGCTGCGAAGGGTAGTCGCCTCTCGTCGGCAGGACTCCAGCATCTTGCAGTTGGGCAGAAGTGGGTCTGTCTGAGTTGCTGGCAGAGACGCTGGTCCATACGATACTGAACCTTTCAACATGAACGGATCGTGGGGCTGCATTCCTTCATATCTTACCGGAAAAATACACGTAGACATCATTGGTGGGTGGATTGGCAGTCACTTTCAAGCTGCCGTAACTGCGGAGGCGATGTATGCAAAGGCAACGGTTATCATGTCTTGACAGGTAAAGTCGTGACATTACCCGGGCATGATGTCCAGGCATCTCTTGCTGCATCTTAAGACCGGTCACCTGTAACTCTTGATGGTATGAACAAGGAACACCGAACGGTACTATTGAGAAAACGAATCTCCAGAACCTTTCACACGGTCACGGTCTAGACGTGAACCAGAGTGCATCACAGTGCATCGCATCCCTTAGCGGAAGTATGGGATCCCACTGTCAGTGCTCTCCGTTGGGGGTCGCAGGTCTTCCGTGCCATTCCTTGGGCTTTTGTCGCTCGGGCTCTCGGGCTCTCGGGCCTATGCGTTTGAACCTCAAACCCCCGGGCTTGCAAACTTGGGATGCCGGGGCTCGAAAAACCTTACGGGCGAGCTTAGGAATGCTCTTCTAAGACCAAACACACAGCAAGCAGAGGCTCGGTGACGACAGACGACTAGTGGTGGATATACCCCTGGCCTGCAGTCTGTGCGGCTGCAATCGGAACTTGTCGGCGAGTATCTGCACGGAGTGCAAAGGGAACGGGGGTGCAAATGCTATGGACATTCTCACCAAAGCAAAAATCCCCCCACCTCGAAGAAACTGCGGCGCTCCTCCGCAAAAGCATCGAGCCCGCCGTCCAGCCTGAGCACGAAAAACCAGGAGGATTCCACGCTCACCTCATCAACCCAGCCACGGCGAAAGCCTTCAAGTCCCGAGCTTTTGTGCCGAGCCAAAGCTGGAGACGGGCCTGACAGCCATCGGCAACGCTTGAAAAAACAACAATCACCGAATGCACCAGACGCGCTCTTTTCATGTAATCAGGTAATGGTTTGGGGAGGCCTGTTGAACAAAGCACGCAGGCTCGGAACGGCAAAACACGCACTCTTGAACCTGCGCCCCTAGTGGGAGGCTTTGGGAGGTTGATTGAGCTGGGCAGGGCTGGAAACCGCAAACGGCACGCTTCTTGCAGTTTATTTGTCGAAATTTGGGGCGGCAAGGCCCAAAGGCCCAGTTGGAAATGCCATGAGACCCTCACCTCTTGATGCCGTACAGCGAAAGCAGGGAACGGTCGTTGATTTACAATCTGGTCCAGAGTGATAGACTCTGATAGACATGTGCCACGGGGATTCGTGTGGCTATCAAGACCTTTCGACATTGAAAGGGTGGCCTTACCTCATTGATTCTGAAGCAAGCAATGATCAGGAAGAGGATTTCGATGTTGAGATTGATCTGACACTCATTGTGATCATGCTGCCTCTGTTCTGATAAAGACGACTGTGATGATGCTGATGATGACATGACGATGACAATGAGGATGCTGATGAAGATGATGATGATGATGATGGTGCTGATGCTGGTGATGATGGTGATGGTGATGGTGATGGTGATGGTGATGGTGATGGTGATGGTGATGGTGATGGTGGTGGTGCTGGTTGTGGTGATGGTGATGATGATGATGATGATGATGCCGGTCTCATGGTAATGGCGGAAGGACGAAGACTTGATTGGCTGAATGCTTGGCTCGACAGCTGGCAACTGGCGTCAGCCTCTTGCTGATCTTCAAGGGTTGTGACGCTCGCACTTAAGTAGAGTCGCATCACACTCCAGGCACCCACAGCATTCTATGCCAGCACATGCATGAGAATCACAGAATGTGTACTGTGCAACGAGCCAGGGCTTGGACCCCAGTTGCTGAGGATCTCCGATGAGCACAAGCCTCATCACGTGTCATCATCTGTCACTGCGACGGTCCACGGAACTACCAGTTCTGTTGAGGGACTTCTCGCAGCCATGCGTCAAAGCCACAAGCGCCTGGCGAATCCCGCACGAAAGAAGAAGAAGGAAAACTAGTCTTGTGTTCGCAGTGTGACTCGCACTGGCGTCAGCAACAGTATCCCACGGTCCAAGCCCGGCAAGCTCACCGCTGCCGTCGTTATTTGAGAGCTCCTTGAGTGGTGTACGGATGTGTATGGACGTGTGCCGTTTCGGGCTTCCGCTGCAGGGCCAGGACAACCCGGCCCCCTCTCGGCATCCAGCTCGTCCAGCAGGACTTTGGGCACAGTCCTGCAGCCAGGGCCGCAAGGTGCTCATGGGAGAGGTCTAAAGATTTTCAGCAATCTCTGGCCTGCCCGGAGCTGAACCAGACATGTAGACTGTTTCGACGAATACCTGCCATCTTTGGAATCACAGGCCATGGAGGAAGCAATCGAGCTCATGAAACAAAGCAGGCGGCCGCCTCGGCTTTTCTGGCAGTATTCGGGCTGCTGCTTCGAACACCTCAGCACTGGAGCCAGAACAGGGTCTCCGGAGTGACACTATGCAGCGAGCAGAAAGGTCACCGTTTGGGATATCGAGCACACCTCGAGAAACAAAAAAGTGTCTACAGCCTGGCCAGCATACACACACATAGTCACATGGGTTGAGCCAAACTGAGCCTGATCATCAACAAACTGACCCGGAGAACACAATGCAGAACTCAGCTGCTCTTGTGCGCGGTGGCAACAACATTCCGAGTCATGCGCGCAAGCTCGGCTGAATCCTTCGCAGTCGTGCTGGCCGGAAATTGCAAGCGAGCTCAGGATCATTCAACCACTGCTGTGGGCGCTGCTGCCGGCGACGCAAACGCTGTCCGAGCACATCCTCCAGCCAGTAAGCGGCTTCAGCTCCTTTATCAGTTGAAGCTGGAAAGTGCTTGTGGTCCTTGGCGGCATGTGTGGAGGTCGCCAAGAGCACAGACCTGGCGACTGAAGTGTCACATTGCTGGGAGACCTGATTGAAAATCGGCCGGATGTGCTCCGTCTCATCCTTCATCCATTGCTGGACGATCGCTGCCTGAAACTACCAGGACAAACACTTACAACCCACTGTTTGGCTTCATTCTCGCCGTGCGTCTTTCTCATTTTTCAGGGGTCATTGTTCGCGTAGCCTGAGAGTCCCACGGCAACTTCGCCTGCGGCGCGTCTTTCAATGGGATACCAACAAGCAAAAATCCCCACTGGCCAACATCTGAGTGCCATGCTCTTGCCCGTCCCGGGGGGCCCTTGTACCTGATCAAGAACCCCCGAGCGGAACTTCGCATGCAATGCGGGAAAACGTCGCTCGTCCCCTGACTGCTCTCCACTCGGAAACATACACGAGAAATCATACCATGTCGCTGAAGACTTTCTTTGGCCACTTTGGCCGTTTTGAAAACAATCGTGTCAGCAACTGGCCGACGGGGTTGTGGCGAGCTAAATGGACAGGTTTCGACTTGATGCAGAGCACTGGCAGAGCGCACCAGCGTGAGCTTCGCAGCACTCGCACGTGCGACGGCAGCTATCTGCTGCTGGTTGAGCTCCGCATCTTCGACCTTCGGTGAAGCAAAGCTAGGTCGCAGCCTGCAGCACACCCCTGGAGCCTCCACCACCTCTGCCGTAGCCTGACGATGCCCGGTGCCACGACAACATGCACTTTCTACGACTTTGCAGGTGCCAGCGGGGTGACTTCGTCAAAGAACTGTGCTGGCAGCCTGGATGGAGCCGGCAGAGCCGAAGAGAAGGTCATCCACGAAGGGCGTGATGGACCTCGGAGACAGCTCTTGTTCGAGACTCGCAGATGCATCGGAGTCTTTGCGGAAATCTTGCTAAGGGGCCCATCTTGGCGACAAGCTGCCCAAATCGCCTGAAGACCACGACTATGCGCAGGAGACGAGGGCTTCTTCGTGTGCCATACACCCCGGTGACGCTTTGACTTTCGGACGTTGCCTCCACCTCGCGGTTTACGACAACGGGCAGGATGTCGCTGACAGGCACGACCTCTCGCCGGAGCTCCCGGGCTCTCTCTCTGCTGGTTTGTCTTTATTGCGCCTGGAACCGAGATCCCTTGTCAGCAGGGCTGACCTCGTCTTCACCCAGGGGGAAGAGCCTCGGCATTGGACACTTCTCTCGAGAAGACTGTGACCCCAAGTTCGGGTGCAAAGCCTCGCCGACAGGAGAAAGACGTCTGCACAGGCAGGTCACGTCAAATACTTTCAAGATGGTCCAGGGATGGCAGTACTCCCACAATCGACTGAAGCGCGCGAGCCAATGCGGAATTTGGCATACCCCGAGGAAGCTACAGGGCTGACCAACCAGACCATAAGCAATGGAGCGCTTTCAGACAAAATGAAGTTCAAAGGCGCTCAGGCATCAGGGAAGATGGACAAGTGCCAAATAAATCGCCGAAAGGTGACTCAATAGTCCGTCCACCTAAGGCCCAACTCGAAGCGGCGTGCTCTAAAACTCGCCCGTCCCTACACAAGTTTCAGGGTCTTACCGGCTGTTCACGAGATTAAGCGTCCCGGGCCGCCACCTCGCCTTCTCAACGGTACAAGCCGTCACTATGAGAAGATGGCTTCCAAGCTTCGGGATGCAAGCAGCAAATGAGGGTGCATGTGCTGAGGTCACCCTGCATGTGCCGGAACTTCAGCCGTTGCGGGTCCCCCTGCATGCACACGCCTATTTTTTGTTGATAGGCAAGAGCCGATGGTTCGACTTCTTGGCTGAAGCCATAGATCCCCACGTGCGCACTCGCGGATCTGAAAGCGGAGATGCCCGCGGTGCTGTGGTGTGGGAAAGTGCTGGCGCCCTACTTGGGGGGGCGGGGATAGTACCGCCCAGTTTCAGGTCCGCACCCTGGGAGCAAAGCCGGGCCTGAGCGCGGCGGGGCCTTCACCGTTTCCGCCACGCCCAGCCTTGGGAGCAGAAGTGCCGTGATTGACTTCGGATTCACAGCAGATGGTAGACTTCGACCGGAGTTTGTCAAGCAAGCCGAACTTCAATCGTCGCAGCCCCTGAACTCGATGTGGGTCTTTGTTGTCTAATCAGAATGAGGGGTGATCGGGATCTCGCTGACAGCGATGGCCCTTGCATTGATTGTGGAGAGGATGTGATGTGATGCAAAGCAATCCATGGGGCAATCTTTGCACAATGATAAAGCTTCTTAGCGGTGGCATGTCGTACTGTACCTGATTCTGACGAGCCGACACCCAGCTACCCGACTCCCTGCAAACTTCTGATCTGAGGTTCATTTTGCTGTGTGTCAGGTTAATGGGGGCGTATGGTGCTGCACCATTGACAAACTAAGTGTTGACAAGATCGGCTTTAAAACTGGCACAACAAAAGGCAGTCTGAAGTCGGTTAGGTATCATGAGCCTGGACCTGGCTACAGCTCCACGGACGGATCCGCGTGGGTTGTTCAGCCTGCCCCCTCAAACACAACTCCCCCAAACTGGGCCAGCAACATCCAGCCACGGCCATTGGGCTGAGCTTGCACCAGCCTTACACAGACACTGCCAAAGGCAGAACATCACAGGCCCCAGAGGAAGCGGAATTCTTCGGGGCTTTTGAAGGTCAGGTGGGGGCGACCAAGCCTCTGCGGTGCACTGGGCAGCCCTGCCTAGTGCCATCATCCTGCTGGCCTCCAGCGGAAATTCCTGCAGTGATCTTTCCAAACCGCCGAAAAGCCTAGCAGCATCAACTACGTCTGAGGAGGCAGCGATGGAAGTAGAAAACCTTCCAAGCTACGCCACTGCAACACCGTCGGTTTCACGCGGCAGACTGCAGCAGTTCAAACGGAGTCGTATGCGTAGCCTCATGCCGCCCACTTGCAGACAGCTGCTCAGCCTGCCGCTGTAGAGCCGACACTCCCGCTTCGAAATGCAAGCTTTCTAAACACAAAATGGTGTGTTCACGAATACTGACGATAATCAGGATGACCGTGACGTCGGTGGTGGATTTTGATATTGTCATAGTAATAACCCCTCGAGAGAATCTAGTTGCAACTAAGCAGCATTACTGAAATGTACTATTGTACTCTCACTCAAAAAGGCTACCAGCAATAGAATGTAGCTGCCACAGCTGTCAGCTTCGCATTGAAACACTCATCGTCTAACATATCGCTATCACAACAACCCTGCCCTACACCATCGAAGAAATCAAAACAGCAGCAGCAACATCTAGCAGCACCCCGAACCGGAACTAGTTTCTCTGCGTGGCGAAAGCTCTGCCCCAAAATCTGATGCTGGATCTTGTTGCCAGCGCAAAAGATTCTTTTGAATTCATTGTTTCAAGTCTGCTTGGCACCTGGCGTGTGTTGCCAGATAGGTTTGTCAGCGACCGTTCTAGATTTCTGGCCCCTCGCACTGATCGTGCTTTGCAAGTTCAGTTCCAGATAGCTTGATGACCTCATTTCAACTTGCTTTTCCATGACTTTCATCAGCTGATTTATGTATGTCAAGTGAGGCCGTGAGACAGAATCAGAAGACATGTCTCCGCTTCAGAACAACGATTGGCACATGATCCATTGAGAAGGTTGCAAGACATGCTTTAGACACGATTCCAGTAAAGGAGCGAACGTGCTGCATGCTGACTCAGTGAGACAGGAGTTGACAGTCCTGGGAAGCATCAACCAAGAAGTCCTGGCAAGTCAGGAGGCAGACTCTCAGTGGATCCTCCGAGTCAACGCAAGCGAGCCGGTCGCTCGACCAAGACACCCTGCCCGTGCCCGAAGGCTGCATGTTGACCATGCTCCTCCGAGCAGACAGACTTTGGGCAGCTCCCTGTGTTATATATATATATATGTATATATATAAGAGAGACAGAGAGAGAGAGAGAGAGAGAGAGAGAGAGAGGCAGAGAGAGAGAGAGGGACATGTGTGCATATATATATAAATATATATATATATATATACTTATATATGCACACATACACACACACACACACGCGCGCGCGCGTGCGCGTGTGCGT
>CAJNJA010039831.1:0-28064 GCA_905231915.1 Symbiodinium necroappetens | reverse complement strand
AGAATTTCTCGTCTCACGAATGCGTTCAACGCGACGTCGCACGCGGGCAAATTGACGATTGTCGAACCCGGACGGGTCTTGCGAACTGACGTGCATAAAATGGTCACGCCACTCATTTAAGCAAGCTCGTTGTACATCAGGCGAGGCAGAAGAGTTTGGGCACAGATCATGCGCAACACGAGTGCGGTTGCGGCGAAAACGCCGCCGAATAGTGCAGGCAGCAGCACGCGGACAGCGAGCTGCGAGAGCTTCAAGGTTTTGTAACCAAGACGACCAAAACGACTGCTTGGCTGTGCGGACAATGCGGTGGAACTTATTCCTAGCCGATCTAAAAACAGTTTCAGTCCAAGTCTTGTGTCAGCGTTTGAAGCCTAGAAACAGCAGCATGTGCTGGAAGTGGCATTATTCGCCACAAGCAAGAAGAGCCGTAAAGGGCCTGGTCATTTATTCCTTCATCTGTTCTGATGTTTCTATTGATCCGCTGCGCTCGTTTGTTGGATTCATTTTTCGTTTTTTGATCCGACAGCCCGTCAAATATCTCTGCAAAGCTTGGACCTGCCGGTTGTGCGCTTTCTTGCATATCTCAGGTGGGTTGTGGATGGTGCAGTCTCCGAATCTTTTCTCAAAGCGGTCGACGACAAGTTTGCCTGTGGCGAGTGTGGCTCGTACTTGACGGAAGCCCGGAATGGGAAGGCCATATCATCCAGGAGCCGCGAGGCCGCACAAAGGCAGCGAGGAAACTCGTAGCAACAATTTGCCTTTTGTGGGTTGGATCTAAGAGAGGTATCGAGTTTCCAATGGATGACCAATCACGCGAGCTTTTTGAGACAATAGCGGGCCTATGGGGCTTGAACTTGGAGCAATCTCGGGACAAGTTCACAGTGTCGGACATTTGTGGAGAGGGGCAGTCGCCGCACATCGACCACATCAATCTCGAGGATTTGGCTGACTACAATCTGGATTTTCTGGATTTGGATTGTCAGAGTTCCGCAAAACAGAAGCCCAGACGTGTGGTGCCGACTATTTCTGTCGTTGTGTACTTCAACGCGGTTGGGGGGATTCGTTTTCCCTATGCACCTGACGAATTTGGGACGATTGCCGCAGAGCGCGGAAGGATCGCAGCTTTTGCCGCACCCAGGGCCTCCCTCAGAATGCAGCAGATGATCAAATGTTCCCCAAGTGCTAAGCCTGTGCAGAGGTAATGTTCGAGAATTACCGCGACAGCCAGCGGCCAGATCATGATGCGCTGGCTGCACACTATGGCGACTCTGTGGCAACCCTATGATTGCATTGTAGGCAATTGTAGGCTGTGCCGATCGCATCGTTCAGTGAAGCTTGTGCTTTTGTCGAGGTCTCTATTTCGACAGCCTGCCCAAGCGCATACTTGTGATGGGTGGCTCGTCTGCTCTTTGTGCACGGACCCGAGCTGTCCCCTGCTTCGGGGCCTCGACGAGAACCTGAGGTATCTTGGCGAACGAAACGCCGCCTTTCTCGGCCGATGGAACACGTTCCAAGATCCCGCCTCCAAGTTTGATCTACTGCCCTGGAACGGAACAGGACCCATTGCGCCACGACAATCCCAGTTACTTGGCACCCATGACATCTTCATGTTTCAGCGGCTGTGGAGCGCAACCCGAAAGACAACCAAGCTCAAATGAGACGCTGGCGCAGCTCAGGGTGGGGCCGGGTGTGTGCTCAGGTCTCAGGTGGTCCCCGGTCCCAAAAGGAACTCCCGGGGCCTCAGACATGAGATTTGAACGCACCAAGGTTACTGGGGCGCAGCAGAATTGGAGGAGATGGAAGAGCAACGTCGCCGAGAAGCGGAACAGGTCACACATACACGCGCACACACTTCTTTTTTTTCTCTCCCTCTCTCTCTCGCTCTTTGTTTCTGTGTGTGTGTGGGTGCGAGTCTGTTGTGCCATACATTCCATGTGTTTGTGTATTTGCGGTGAAAGCCATTCCTGTGCCGTCACCTAAACCGTACGAGGAGACATCAACACCTCAACGTATCACGCAGGTTAAATGTTCGGGACTCTCCAGCTCTGAAGAATGTTTCTCACAAGGTTTCGGGCTTGCTGCTGGGTTGTCTTCTCTCCACAACTGCCGATTGAAATGAACTCTAACACCGGCTGCGAGTGATTGCAATGATGTCTACAACAACCGAGTCGCCGAGTCGCTTGAGTAGATGTGCTCCTGTCGGGACAGGACAAGCTGAAGACGGCAACTTTTCTTCAGGGAGATTCCTTACTTCGCAGAGTTCATCGAAACGGGAAGACCTTGTTAGTGGGATTTTGGTCGGTACCCGAACAGATTCGTGCAGTTGGTCTCTGATGTTGGCAAGCCTGCGGAACCAGGTTGCTGTTGAAGTATCCACAAGCCTTGTGCAGCTGATGAATCATTTTTCACCGAGGATTTGATTCTTCTGCTGGAGGCTGTGAACCGTGTCGAGAATCTGTCGTCTCAGGGTTTGCCGCTGATTCTACGCCACATGTTCGCCAGAGAGTGATTTGTGCCAAGTAAGTAGATGCATTGTTGCCTCCTGCTTTAGGGAAACCTACTGTCACTTAGCCGTTTTGCGCAAACGGCATGAACACAAAGTAAATTAGACTGGAATTCCGCCGAGAATGTACAGTTGTCTCTCATTTGCAGAAGGATATGGTGGACCACAGTGGGGAGAAGGAGGTTCTCGTCGTAACTGGCAGGACACCTTGGATCTCAGTTGCAAGGGCAGCAGCATCCAGTCGGACTCTGAGATCTGCGCGACGTCGGTTTGTAGCTGATCGGACGTTGAAATACAAAGCAGGTCTTTTTCAGATATCCATAGTTGCTTCGTGCTTCCTTGATTGCCCAGTGCTTGCAAACTGTCACCTACAACAGTGCTGGACGCGGTAAAACACGAGAGTGAATTTAATGAGTGCGCCTGACGGAAGATCAGGTTCCATGTGCTGTGTCATTGCGCGCGCCTGTGACGCATAGATAGCAACTATGCAAGCGTTGTGCTCGCACACTGTCTTATTCTGAGTGGTTGAACATTCATCACAGGGCTTTCTGACAAGTTGATGTGGGATCTGATGAGTGCGCACCTCCAACAAAAGACGATCCGATGATGTTGCGTGCCCCAAAACGAAGTTGGGAAGCCTTGCATTATGGCCACGCCCATCGTGTATCAACTCTTATAGACATTACTGTAAGCCCAAAGTAGTAAGGGGGCTTTTGCCCTGAAGGAACCTGGCAGGGGAGGAGCTCTGCACTGTGCGGGGAGGCCTGGAAGAGAAAGTCTCGTGTCTCCGCGTCTCGGCAAGAGTGGTGGATTTGCGATGACGAAGATGGCGCAGAAGAGACTGCCCCAATCTATGTGTGTTTTTGTGCTGTCGGTTTGCTTGCTGGCTGACGCCACCTCGGGTTTGTCTGCTATCCCGAGGTTGTTTGTCGGCTCTTGTTTGTACAAGACGTGTGCACTATGCACATGTAGCTATACACACACACACACACCCGTACTCCTGACAGTTCTTAAATCTGCCGTTTCGTTGAGCGATCCCGGTTGAGGCGGAGATGAATGTTGAATGTTGATGTCAATGGGGGGGCATCATAGTAAGGAGAGGGTGGAGTAGTACTTAGACTGGGTGAGACAGCAGCAGCGTCGCAAGGGGATCGTTTGTTGGCTCTTTGTGGCGTCATATAAGGTTTTCTCGACACCCGTGTGTGCTTGCAATGCTTCGCTGTTTCTTATTGGGTCGTTAGCCCATGTTGGAATTTGACGCTGTGATCTGTCAGGATGGGAAATCAAGAAAGTGGTCGATCCGGAGGACAAGCACCACGCTTCGAGACTTCATTGCGGCAGCTTTCCCACCGCCTTCAATGGGGCTAGTGCATAGGTCCACAGGGCTATGAAGCTGCGTTTTCGAGAGACGTCCCAAATCCCTTAAACGCCTGTCGCAGAGTCTTGTCTTCCTTGGGTCTGTGAGATTCTATGATTCTATAAGCCCTCATGAGCCCGCGGTCAGAAGCCGAGGTCGTTCTCGTGCGGCCTTCTGGGCGTCTCATTGCACTGGACGGAAGTCACAGAGTTCAGGGAAGGTTTGTGCCGATTCTGCTTGACGCTTTGTAGACCTCACCAAGCCAGCATATATATATATATATTTCCAGGACCAAGATGACTCGCTCTTGCGTGACCTGCGACCGGGCTGCCTTGCCGACGTCAAGGCAGCCTTCGCCAAGGCCGCCTCCTAAGCCACTTTTCTCAGCCTAAAACCTGCAGCCTAGAGCCTAAAACGGCCTAACTGCGATATTGCAGGCGGACCTGAACAAGGACGGTTTCCTGGACAAGTCTGAGCCCCTTGACTCTGCGGTCTGCAGCACAGTGGCAGGAACTGCAGGCATCCTTCTCACCCGTTTTCCCTGGCACCGCCACGGGTGCTCCTGGCTGCTTCATGTGCCCCGCCCTAAACCCGAAACCCGAAAACCCGAAACCTAAGCAACGTGAGTCTAACATGAGACTTACCGGTTTAGGGGACCTGGCCGAAGCTTCAGCTCAAGCCGCAAGCTCCAAGGGTCAAAGAAATGCTCAAAGCCCTTGCCAAAGACCTGCCAATCATGTCAGATGGAGAAATTGAGCAAATTGAGCCTGGGCCAGAAAAATGGGTGTTGTTGGATGAGTTTGAAGTCGCGTGGCGGTCTTGCGAGCTTGCCTTATTCCGCGAGCCATACCAGTCCATCTGTGAGCCCAGGACAAGCTCTTTGATGCCGTGGACGCAAATGCAGATGGCCGGCTCAATGTCACTGAGCCTTCTCCGAGTCAGAAACGACCGAAGCGTAGATTCCAGTTGCAGCTACACCCTGCCCCAGATCATGCTCTCTGCCGTGTCAGTGCATTGGCATAAGCCTTGTGGTGACGGTTTGCTTTAGGAAGCTTTGTAGCCTGATGCACCCTGTATGTAGCTGAGGAGTTCATTGACTGGTGCTTCGGCGCGAAAACCATGGACGACGCAGAGCATTCGGACCTGCATCCTGGCGTCCGCTGGAATTTGGGGGAGCAAGAACTGTGCAAGGTCTCTTGAGCGTGGCTTTGCCACGGCTTTCGTAGCTTGCTCGGGCTCGGACCATCCACCTCGGATTGTGGTCAGGATTCACAGGATCGTATCTCGGGCTGTAGGGGCAGGGGTTGAGTCTGTACAGCCCACTGAGCACGAATGAATATATGAGAGACTAGCGCGTACTGAACCAAGAGATACCAAGAGCATAATTACCGGTGCTTCGGCCGACCCGGAAAAGTCTGTTGGTGGCACGTGGTTCCTTGAAGATAAGCCCGGATCGAAGACCCTAAACGCTGCAACACAAAAACAGTGACCGGCAGAATGTTCTGAGGAAGGGGCAGCTCGCGCGGGCGAAGGCGTCTCTGGTGAAGGGGCTTCCCCCTGCAAAGATCACACGCACTGGCAGTTCATAGTCCGTGCCCTTGACATGGTCGTCTAGATCAAGACGGGTTGTGGAAGGGTCTCAAAGTATCCAGTCTGAGGAGGTCCAAGGGGCTTCCTCGCATCAACTTCACTTCAGCTCAACGCACACTGTCAGGGATTGTTCTGCAAGCTTGGGCTGATTGCCGGTTTCAGGCGGATTGTATTGCTGGAGCAACATGGTTCACTGAAATGACGACGGTGATGTGCAAAGCTCCATCACTGTCGCCGTGTTTTTTTTTTCACTTGGAGTTCTGCATAAAGCGTCGCACCAGAACAAGGGCAAACACTCTACATTGGGATGTTGCGGAAGTGGCCTCTGCAGAACTCTTTTCAACTGCACCCAACGGAAGTGGCATCCTGGCCGGAGATTTTGAAGCAAGCGAAAATGTTGGGCATGTCAGCCACGGTTAGATGGGAGTGGGTCCGTTATTTTCGATACGATTCTTTTCTCTGCTCTTGGTTTCCACAGTAATGATTCAAGATGCTGTTAGACGATAGGGGGTTTGATGATAGCCTCCCGAGTCGTTCCTGAGCGAGGTTCGTCATGATGCAGGCTCAACTCGCTCTCCTGACCTTCTTGTAATCTCTCAATCCTCAAATACCAGACCGTATCATATTAATTTTCTTTCAATAGCATATATAGTCATATCTTACATGACCTTGATGTAGAAGAGCCCCCCCCGTCTCTTGGCTGCGCGTGCTGCCGGTCATCCGAAAATGCTATTGTGAAGATGCTCGGTGTTGCGGCCACCAGGCGACACTCATCCCTGTGTTCCGGCTCACAGCGATAAGGATAAGGATTAGCGTCAACCCGCATGTAGGCTTTCACTCGAGACGTTCACTCCATGCGGTGGGACATCTCGAGCCATCAGGCGGGTCATGCACATATCTCCCAGTCTCGCTGCCTCTTCTGTCTCTGTCTCGCTGTTTCTCTCTCTTCACCACTCTGCCCCTTTGGTCTCTCTCTCTTTCGCTCAGAACCTCTGTTTCACTTTGCCAGTCCTTTGCCCCGCTGGCCCTGGCGAGGCATCCTGCCGCCGTCGGGCTGAGGACTGCTCGATGCTGCTGGCACAGTGCCTCTTGGCACGGATGCTTCAGAGGCACGGGCTTCCCTTCCGAATTGGAAGCAGAAAAGCGGGGGTGGCGGCCGCCCATTCTTTCGTGATCTTAGATGGAGACAGAATGATCATACGAGGCCCAGCTTGCGAGTTTGCTCATCGACAGTTTTGCAGTCGCTGGCATCTGCAGCAACAGTGAGGCCCGAAGGGGTTCATGCAGCAGGTCAGGGGCCAGGGCGGTCTTTGCAATGCGTGTCGATCTGGTCTTTGATCTGCTGCTCCAGCCGATCGCCTTCCCACAAGCATTGCGTCATAGACGGAGTGAGCTCCGGCATGCCCCGTGTGTATCTTTGCGACACTCGAAAGGGGCCCCCCTGGCCTTGCTTTGGGCTGAAACGGTCACGGTCGTCTGAGCAAGGCGCCCGGCTGAGGTCTGGACCGACTCCTTTTCTGGAGCTATCCAGCCCGTCGGAGTGGTCGGTAATGGGTCGGAGTCCCCGACACCGTCCAATGTAGCTTGCCAGCTGTGGCGGCCCAGGGCTTAGGGGTCTAAGTGGAGCTTGCGGCGTGTAGCGCGGTAAGCCGGTAAGCTTTCGGAGCGTGCGGGCCCTAGGCTCCCCCGCCGGAGAGGACTCCCAGGTTTCTGAAGCTCGCGCACAACTCACGAGCCCTGCAGCCGCGCTGATGCAGACGCCCCCGAGCAGGCGCCCCAAGCATCCCGAATAGGACCGTCGTGAATGACTGAGGTGTTTTTGCAGGAGTTCGCCTCTTTTTTGTGGGCCTTCGTGTATTTTGTGTGGACACTGTATTTACAACAGTCCTGCTAATTGGAAACTTCGCCGGCCACTTGTGCTTTGCGAGTTTCGGACCAGCGAACAGGCATCGTGGGGACCTCTCGAGTGCTAAGCAGCAATGTCGCCAGCCACCTGTGCTTTGCGAGTGTCAGACAAGCGACCAGACATCGTGGAGACTTTTCGATGGCTAGAAACTTTTCCACAGATGTCCGCAACTATTGCACTCACTGCCTAGCCCTGTACCCACATCTAGCCCCGCTTGATGGGAGGGGTGAGCGAGGCACTGGGCGCAAGACGATCCCAGTACCTTGTCTGGCATACAAGGGAAATACTCGAAAGTACAAGTATCTCCCCTGAGTAAGAGCGGGGGGTGGCGGAAAAATTTGTGGTTCAAGCCCCCGACTTAGCGGAAAATGTAATCTACCGCTCCCCCACAGACACACAGTCGCTGCCGCGATTGCATGCACACTCTGCAGCTACCTGGTATGCGACAAGACGCGCACACCCCAGCCTAGCTTCTGCTGGACACCGAAACCGGCAGAAATGTCGCATCGCTTTCTTGAGATGATCAAGTAATAAATAAGTCCTCAATCCTTCTGTACAAACAGCGCCAACCTTCTGAGGGCGGCTTGAGAGGATATGGTTTCTGACTCCCTTGTACCATTGTCTTCATACTTGCAAATCACCGTCAACCTTAAGCAACTTCAAGAGTCATTTGCTAAGAGCACGGGGCCCCCGCGCCCTCTGAAAGCCACGGTGGCTTCGTCCTCGCCACTGTGCGGATTGGAATGGTTTGAAGGTTTCTTCAGAGTATGAGGCATGGCTAATAAGCGAGTTGGCTTGTGGACCTGGCATGCGCCAGCGGTCTGTGGGGGTGGAGCCTGCAGCCCATCGCACTTTCAGCGGGTTCAGGGCAAGGTGAAGGGAGGTACTTGACGGCCAGAGGCATAAGAAGCGAACGGGCCGACTTTGGCTGCCCGGTTTAGGTCTTGACTCCCTTCATGCCTCCAAAAGCTGGCCCTGCCACGAGCTGTGAACTGAGGACATGTCTGCGTGTGCTGAGATGTCTGCAGGAAGCATGCACCTGGCAGTCCCAAGCGAGGAAAACCATACTTTCTGCAGCTGCAGGCGGTGCATCTTTGCGGGGGGCCCTGCTTTGGGCTAAAACGGTCACGGTCGTCTGAGCAAGGCGCCCGGCTGAGGTCTGGACCGACTCCTTTTCTGGAGCTATCCAGCCCGTCGGAGTGGTCGGTAATGGGTCGGAGTCCCCGACACCGTCCAATGTAGCTTGCCAGCTGTGGCGGCCCAGGGCTTAGGGGTCTAAGTGGAGCTTGCGGCGTGTAGCGCGGTAAGCCGGTAAGCTTTCGGAGCGTGCGGGCCCTAGGCTCCCCCGCCGGAGAGGACTCCCAGGTTTCTGAAGCTCGCGCACGACTCGCCAGCCCTGCAGCCGCGCTGATGCAGACGCCCCCCATGCAGGCGCCCCAAGCATCCCGAAACTGGCGCTTTCTGAAAGTTTAGGCTTTCAAGCAAGTAGGCCGCCGACAGCTGGTTTGTCAGCCGCTCTCTAAGTGGGCCGCGAGGCCATGGCCCCTGGTTTGATGTAAGATCTTCCTCAAAACACAGCACCAGCACTCGACATCAGACAAAAGCGTCCAATAAAGCCGCACATGGGAGGTTCTCTAAATTAGGTTGCCTTTTAGAGTCGTTTTTGTAAGGGTGCCATACTATGTTGGGGACCTAAAAAGGAACCCTAATGTAGAGAGCTGACCGCATTGTAGCGGCTCGAAGCTCGTCGACATCGTACGTCACGCTGGAAGGTCAGTCTGAGAAAGGGAGTTTTGGCCTAGGCCCTCGCCGGTCGCTTCGGCTTGGTCTCATGGCTCTGTGCCTGGCGGAAGCTCCGCCAAGGGTCACGAAGTGCATGGAACCTTGGGGCAGGAGTCTATAGCCCTTCCTATCAGAGTAGCGGTGGCCACGGGACCATTACGTGGCAGCAACAGAATCCCGACGCAGTCTGGGCAGTCTCAAACGCATGACAGATGTGGGTCCACGAAGCAAGACTTGTCCGAATCTCACATGTATCCCCACTCCTGCCATTAGCTCTTCACGACATTGTGACATAGTGTACATGGGCCTGAGCATTCCTTCTCTTCCCGCCGTGCCACCATGGGTCCCAAGGGCCAAGAAACTTTAAGGGTTCCTGAGACGATCGGCACGATCCCACGGCTTTCGCTGACCAGGCGGCGAGCTTCGTTGATGCAGTAGATTTCTGTTAGATGCTAAATTCCAACTCTGCGGCGTCATGTTGGCCTCCTTTGTGAGGTTTCTTGTCATTTCCATGAGAGATCGATTACAGTTCTACAAGCCCTCAACAATCGGGCCGTGGCTGCCACAAGCTTGTTGTGTGATTCAGATGACGCGATCACAAGAGATCACAAGGATGACATGATCAACGAGGGCGCGTGGAGGTGCTTGATGTTGTTGGGACCTAAATCGCCGATTCCAGCCTCCCATGTGATTCCAAACTCAAAGCAATCGATCTACACAGCTCGACTTCACGCATACATCCCCCGATTTCAGTTGCTAAAATGGGGCATGTAAGCCTCATGATGTGTAGAGAGGGGGGATGTTTATGCCGAGCTGCGTATCTTGCCTTTCACGTTTGTAAAGCCAGCTGTCGTGGCTTGGCGATAGTCAACGCTCCTTCCCCGAAGCCAGAGAGCCGTCACCTTGTGTGGTCCGCCGTCCATGGCCATGGCGACTCTCTGAGAGCGCAGGTTGCGGCCTGCGAGCTCCGAGACTTCCGTGCGTCACGTCGAAGCTCCTCGCTTCGGAGACGCAGCCGCTTATGCCGACGGCGCCTCCCCGGCCCCCTGCATGCCCATTGCCAGCGTCGCCCCAGGCTGCTGTGGCCACAGCCGAAACTGCGTTTGATGCTCTTGCATGGCTCTGCCCTTGTTTGGGGCTTTCCGGGCCTGCGTCCAGCATGATGCGTGACAGAGATGTGAAGCGGCTCGTGCCAAGGCTGGTTAGAGGAATGTTTGATGTGCATGCCTCCAAGTTCAGTGCAAGATGCTTAAGGAGCTTCCGAGCCGAGTACCTTGCCTTCGCGATCCTTCGCGCTCCTTGACCGGCCGCAAGGATACCAGGCTAGCGCTCGCTAGCCTACTGGACTGAGCGGGCGACGTGATGCCAGAAAGGGGAACAGGGCGAAAGCAGCTGGGGTGCGTCACGCCTGGGCATGCCTCGGCTTTCTCGCAGCTGTGGTCAAATTCGCGTTGAGGGAGGGAGTGAGCATCGTGAGCATTGCTCTCGAGCCACGGCTAAATCAACATCTCCGGACACGGGTGTCTCTTCTCACATGCTGTCGTGCCATGAAAACTCATTCCGCCGGCTGCACATAGTCTGGAAGACGCTTCCAGCGAACAGCTCACACGAAGTGTTCTGCACTCCTGCTCAAGAATTAGACTATGCTGAAAAGTGCCTCCCGTGTGATGCTGCCTCTCTAAATCTCTCGGCACATGGCTCAGCTGTGCATGTAAAGACACCCCCCCTCCTCAGAAAAGCTTGCAACATCAGCTCCGTCAGCGAGCCGGGGTGCAATAAGCACCTCGCCAACAGCTTATGCTTCTTCGCCAGAGTGTCCTGTGCAAACCTGAAGGATTGCGAGGTCTTCAAGCTCCTGAATCGTGGCGTTGTCGCATGAAAGACTTCGTACAAGGGTGCGGGTGCGACTTCTTGGTCGACACCCCTTAGCTGTAATCAGATTTCCAACGGATGCCCACGCCGTACCGATGCAGAGCACCAAGCTTTCATGTTGGCTTCGGGTTTCAATTTCACGTAGCCGCATGACTCCACAGATCTTCCGGAGCTGCACCGGCGGCGCTCCCCGTGAAACGCGAGAGCACGAGCTTTTGACAATGTCGACTACATGCCAATGCCCTTGAACATCTTTTGAACGTTTGTGGATGTCCGAGTGAGGGAAGCTGCCAGGCGGACTTTCCTGATGATGACTGCTTTCAAAGTCACAACTCGTGACGGCATTTTGCTGCGATACTGTTTGTGCTGCACTGCAACCGCTCCTACAGAAAGCGGCGGTGACAATGATGACCACTAACCCATGCTTGTCTCGAACTTTTCGACTTGCCAGTGGTGAAAATTGCAGCCACAGTGCCTTGCGATCGGCGATGGAAGCAGAAGCAAAGAGAGTCTCCTGAGTGGCCACTGAGCTTCAACCCCACCCGGCCGAGAAGACCGCCCTCCCCTCCTCTTTGGGCCGAGGCGGATGTTGGGACTCTCGAAGCACCGCGCCAAGGAGGTCATTCTGCTTGGTGGTGAGAGAGTTTTGAGCACTCCTTGGTCTTTGGCCGCATGTTTCTCTGGAGTTCCCTGACCAAGTGAAAGTTCCCCTGTGACGCTGTGGCCTTTATTCCGACCTTGGAGGGCCAAGGTGAGGTCCAACCAAGTGCTAGGCTCGACACGGGCTTGCAATCATCTCGTCCCCAAAACGCGTTTGACGGAACAACGGCTTGAGCAAGCTGTGGTGCATGACACGGAGATCTTGCTTGTCTGGGGAACGTAGGACCGCAGAGGGGTGAGTTTACAGGATGCAAGGCTGACAAGATTCGAAGCAGCAACGTATCCAAAGTCTCTCTGGTGGCCATGCACCTCGGGGCAGCCAGGCCTCTAAGTGACTGGGACCCTGACTTATGCAAGTTGTTTCCGCCAGCAGGCTCCAAGCTTCGTCGAGGTTCCGCGATCACTCGTCCCTGATCATGCAGACAGCATCAGTGGCAGCGTGCTTGTCCAGCTTGCTTTGTCGGCACTGTCCAGCAGCGCCGAGTTTGGAGAAAGCCCTCTCTTTTTCACATGCTCCTCAGATGCTTGAAGCCCATAGAAGAGCCTTGACCGACTCAGCTTGGCTCTGCGGTGCTCCGGAGGCCGTGCGTCGTGGGGTTCGTTTGATAGTCGTGGATTGCTGGGCGAAGTCTTCGGCCCAGAGTGAGCCTGTAGCTAATAGCTTGTGGCGATTGCCCGACACTTGTGATGGCTCCCACAGCTGCAAAAAGCCCACTACGCTTCTGAAACACCATGCTATGCGCCGCGAGCACAGTAAGTGATGACTTTCCGGGACGCGTCGGTGGGAAGGGTTCCTGCGCCGAGCGCTGCCAGAGACTGTTGTAATTCGGGCATAGGTTCGGAGGTCAAGCCAGAACAGCAGCAGAAGATGGAAGCCGCCGAAGCAATCCAATTTTGCTTCTTACGAGTCTACCAGATTCTGCATGGGGCCCTCGTCGGAGCCCAGCCGCCGCAGGAGGGCGCTGGCGCATTTTGGCGCTGCAAGGTCACCGCCACGGACTGGGCTTCTGCAGCCTCGTCGCCCCGTCTTCGCTCCAAGCAGCCGTCCAGGAGCAGGACATGCCTGCGCAGCGGTGCACTGGGCGAATGCGTGCGTGTTCCTCGACAAAAAACCGCTGAAGGCGCGAGGGCCTCGTATACTCCGCGAAGCCAGTGGCAAAACCCGACAGGCGCAAGCCGCTTAAGCTACAGCAGCTACAGCCGAGCGGGAGCAGGCCCGGGCGCCGGCCAGGCGTCGCGACCTCCAGAGTCCGGCCAGGCTCCTCCCGAGCCCTTTCTCTTGCGACGAGACGGTGATTAGACGGTTCTGTCCTTTCACTCAGACTCGACGACTCCTCCAAAGAGCTGAGCGCCATCTTTTTGTGCCGTACTGGTCCGAGACCCCATCACCTCTAAGGGGGCAAGGCTGGTCCGCGGCCCCGTCTGCAAGAGCCTGAAGAGCGGGACCTCGATGTGCAAACCCAGTAGCAACCTCGGACGTTGAATGCCATGCCTGCTTTGCGAGTGTGTGAGTCGAAACCCAGCACCTCGCAAGGCAGTGGCTGGAGCTACGCGCGAGGCCAAAAAATGGATGAAGGGTGGCCTTGAAGCTTCGCCACAGATTGGCCTCTACAGCTGTTGCTGAGTAATTGGGGCCCCTGCTTTTGCCAGCATGCAACTTGCAGTCGCCTCGGAATTCGAGCTGGCAGATATCATGTGGACCGTGGAGTAAATCTCCTTCCAACACGGGCCCGCTATTGAGGACGAAGGACGATTATATCTCTGTATAGCGTGCAGAGCAGTGTCTCGATGCATGACTTGTCTGCGCCGGCATAGTTGTGCGAAGCTTCACCTTCCGGATGACTCTCCGAAGCCCAGGTGGGCTGTTGTCCTGTAATCGCGTCTTGCGTCTTGACCTCGAATGTCCACTTGAGTCCTCACTCAAGATGCTCAAGGCTCCAACCCCCAAAGGGACAGCTTCTTGAAGCGTCTTGAGCTGGAGACCCACACGGCCCACACGCATCACATACACGTGGCATGCGGAGTCTTCGGACTGTGCCAAGCGGGAGCCAAAAAACAGACACGTGGCTGTTGTCAGGGTGTCGATACGGAATTGTGAGAGATGGTGGAAGGCAGAAGGCCAGCAGCAAGGGCATGCAACAAGTCACAAGATATCACAAGAACTCTCAGCGCCATCGTGCATGACAGGGCCGCGCGGGAGGACAAACGTTGCATGTTCTAACCTACATCCCGAGCTTGCCTTGGTAAGGTATCGTCTCTGCGGACGCATGTCATTCGTTTCCTGTGGTCGTCCCCGCCGTCCCAAGGCATTTCGCCCTCAAAGTAGGCGAGCACGCACTCAAAGACTATTCCTCACAGATGCCATCCTACCTCGATTCACCTCATGAGGAGGCCATGCCATTTGTTAAGGACTTGCATCTGTTGGGGAAATTTCTTGGGCAGAGGTCCCGCAGTCCACCTGCAGAAGTGATCTAGGTTCGAGGGGCACGCGATTCCTGCGCTCAGTGTCCTTCTCGAGGATTTTTCCTTTTTGGAAATCTCGGAGTGTCAAGACAGGGCGTGGATAGCCATCTGCAGGCAGAGCCCTTGCTGTCGTGCTTATGCAACAAGTCGGAACTGGATGTAAGCTCCTACATGGTACATTCGCCGCAAGTTGAGCCAGTCTGGACAAGGAAGGGTTCAGGAATGTAGCCTCCACGCTAGCGCGTACGACATGCCTGGCAAAGGTCCGCCGCGCTGTCCCATAAGGCGGCTAGTGGGGTGGCACGCTTCTCTGCCTACAAGTGCGTGCCGGAAGTCGGAATCGTTGAAGTTTAGTTGAAGATTTCTGACAGGGCAGGGAAAGAAGCTTTGACCGCATCCGTGACGACCAGAGGCTCGCTGTGACCGTTGGAAGCAGGACATCATCTTGCGCTTCCGGGCGCCTGTCTCAAGGTGTGGCGCTGCCCCGGCTTACGCTGAAGCTGCGTGCGAGGATGACAGCCCAGAGATTTCGACATGGCCTCACCGGCTTCTCTGGCCAAAATTGGGCTCTCCCTGGCGTTGAAATCCTTGTCTTGAGGCACCGACCCATGCAATACAATAAGGCCGCAAAAGGCATCGGGCTTCGGATGCAAATGTGCCGGCGGCCACGGGCTTTAACGAAGCCGTACTGCGGAAGGCCCGGCACGCTGGAGCTGGATGGGCTCCTGTTGTCAGGGAGGGAGCAAGTACTTCGACGGCAGGATGCCATTGCCACGCGTGACATAGGCTTTGAATCACAGCCAGAGACTTCGAGATGTGCGACGTCACCTTGGTAAGTCCAGGTCTTGCAGGATCCACCAAAGCAACCAAAGCCCCTCAAGTGTTCTGGCCCGTCTTCGTGGTTCCCCCCACGCACTCTCGTCGCTCAGGGAGCGCCCGCAAAGCGTCGCCGGTCGCTTGTCTTTGATTCCCGTAGCTAAGCCTCCAGCCCTGAAGTCAGCCAAGTACATGTCCTAAAGCCTTGAGAAAGCGTCCCTGCATACTTCACAACACCCAAGAGCAGAGATCTAGGCTGCTGCATTCCCTGCGCAAGAGCTGTGCTCACAAAGCCCATGAAACCACGGGGCACCTTATCCTGGAAAGCAGGCAAGACAGTGCACTGCTCCTGGCTGAGGTTCATCTCAGAGGTCTGAGTGTCCTGCGGAGGCTACACCGGGAGTTCGGATTTTTAGGATGGCCTGGTGCCGGATGGCCTGCTTGCACTTGCCGGGGAGTGCTGTGCCTGGCCTAGCGCGAGCTGTCGGAATGGTTCCAGCTTCAGCTTTGTACGCGAAAAGCTGATGGGGGTTGCGGGGCTTATGCAAAAAAGGCTAGGGCCTAGGCTTGGGGAATTCAGAACTTGGGATGTAAGCTCCTCGTCAGACTGCAGCCTGTCATCGCAGAGCCCGGCGCCCTTTGCCAAGCCCAGGCCACACCGGAACCCACACACACAAAGGTGGCCCGGGCTCATGAACCCTTTCAAACAGGTCTTCAAGAGGAAGGCTTAAGGAGGCAATAGGGCCCCATACGGTTCAGGGCCTGTGAGAGGCCTATGCACTTCTGAGGTTCCTTCCCTGTGATCTTTGCGGTTCAGGGCCGGGTTGTGCTTCTGCTTGACTGGCACATCCCTTCTGGACACCTTTAGCAGCAATGGATCTTGGAGCTTACGGGCGGCGGCCTTGCGTTGCGTGGACGGCCAGCTTTGCTGTCCCAGCCCCGGAGAAGAAAACATGACGCAAGTCATGCATGTCGTGGTGAAATGCAGGCTGCGAGCTGCTTGTCCGAAGCTCTGCCAAGATGCATCTCTGCTACACGGTGGGCTGCGCCCCTGGCCAGGGTAGCGCGCCCTAAGCGGCAGCCTGGTGCCAGCTTGGCTTCTGGGAGCCCGCGGGTCGATGCCACGACCTTCAAAGCGTTTTGGAACTTGGCGCCACTTGGGTGTTGTGCGCCCGGCCAAAAAAGCAGTGAAGCGGGAGCGAGACGTGCCTTCGTGGGCGTTTGTTCTTTGGTGGAGCTGAGAAGGGCGCTTACTTTGTCTGTGTTGTTGGTTTCTCTTGCTTTGTTCTTTCTTATCGGTGCAAAGAATCTGCATGCCTGGTGCACCTAACAGCGTTACTACCAGAAGAGGTGTGATTGGAGTCCTTGCATGAGTTGTGCTTCAACCGCAACCAGTAGTGTTTGTTCGGTAGTTCAGAAGTGACACGCAAGTGTCCGGTCTTGGTATTCCTATCTCTAGCGCGAGGCTCGGGTAGCGTTGCAGGTTGAACCTGAGCCTCGTGTGTTTGGCGGTGTCGACAGACGAAACATTCCTGCCAACTGGTGCTCTTCATGTTTCTGTCAGCACATTCCACACCTGCCATGCCTGGAGAACACCCCTAATTCAACTTCTAGCTTTCCTCGCCTCAAAAAGACTGAACTATGACGGGCCTCGTCAGAAGATCTTGCTAGCCGCGAGCTCTCCCAGATTGACATGGATCTAGCCCTCTAGTTACATGATGCTTCTCATGAACCACAGAAAAGATAGGGCAGAAGGTACATATACGCGCGAGAACCACATACTAATCACGGCAACCCTGAACAGTACGTAGGCGTAGTGACAATAAGGGTGTACCATACTGGAAATCCCCGGCCAGCATCAACTCAACTCCCAAAAAATCGTGGAAGTAGTCCACCACCTGCTACAAGCAGCGATATCACCTACCTCCTCAGCCTGCGAGACATCGTGAGGGATCCAGCGATTCACGGGCATGTTCTTCGGTTATTTTTGGAAAGACCGGGTCTATCAGCACTTCAGCTCATCGACTAGTTCTGTAGACCTCCAAAGTCCTAGTAATTAAGGCGGGCATGCAAATCCTGCGAGATAAATGGCCGTGGGCGAAGAGAATCAAGCCCAGAAGATCAAGCATGCAAGACTGCCTCACAGTCTCTTTGCGATTGCTCTTCTTCATGAAGCTCCCGCCTGCCGATACAAAGCATGCAACGTTGTATGTGGATGTATGTGTGTGTGTGTTTGCGTGGGAAAGTGCAGACCTTGAGAATGCCGAGAGCTTGTGGCTCAGGCTTTTGTTGAGCACTTTTGAAGGCTGTAACTTCCACCTTACAGTATTGTACCGCTCCGTGCTGTGGGGCAATGGTGGGTGGATGCATTAACCTATCCTTTGCTCTCGTCATCGCAACCTCGACCCTCTTCTGCACACTCGCGGAAGATGCCTGTGATGCTCCGGCTCACAGCCAAGCCCGTGCTTTGCTCCAAAGCCACGCTGCTCGGGAGCACATCGCAAGCGTAGTGCAGGGATCGAATCAAAGCCAAAGCGATCCGTCAGAGGCCGGCGCATCCGCGATTTTTTCCAACCACTCCAACGCATCAGCCATCATTGCCCTGGTAGATGCATGTTTGCAGAATCACATGACAGGGGATGAACAGGAGCAAGCCTTATGGGACTTGGTGAGGACAGCTGAGATTCTCTCCAAGCTGACAGCTGCAAATGTCTCAGTGAAAGCTTTGGGCTCTGACTGGCCAGATGACAAAGCCGTGATCGAGGCAGGCATAGTATTATTAATTAAAATTCTTGTTCTTCTTATTATTATTATTAGTAGTATTATTGCTATTATTCTTGTTTCTAGATTGTTTTATGACTGTTGTTTGTTCAATACATACATGGTAATGCATAACCATGGCCTGATCGAGGCTGCGATGGTTGCTGGCCGGGATGCTGCAGAAGCCTTGGTCAGGAAGCAATTCGAGGCTGAGGCGGCGACGCTTCTGGGAGAGGCCAATTTGACTCAAGAGGCCATCGATCATTTCACGGAGAAGGTCGCTAAAATGGCTGAAATGTGTGGAGACTCCTCAGAAGCTCAGACATTGGCAGACGACGAAGCATCCATTATGTCGCGGAACATGACCCCAGAAGAAGCTAGGATTGCAAAGGAACTTGCTGACTATGTGGAAGGTCTTTGCCAGTCGGATGTCTTGGATTTGGATTTCTTTGTGGGCCGCCTTGCCGATGAGTCGCCGGAGTGCAATGCCCTGGTGGCTGACTCCAAGCTCCTTCAAATGCAAAAGCACCTCTCAGCGCTGGATTTCTATGCCAAGAGCGCCCTCGTCCTGCATGATGAGGAGAACCGCCTGGGCCATCACTTTGCCAAGAGGCTGCACAGGCACCAGAGGGAAGAAGCCGGGGCAGTGGAACCCTTGCTGATGCAAGCAGCCCTGAAGCATGGCTCCAGCAAGCCGAGGATGGCACGCCTTTTCTATTTGGACCGGCTTTACTACGATAAGATCCATGGCTTCACCAAGGATAAGTATTGCGATTCCAATTTTCGCTTGCAGAAGGAACGGCCAGAGCATTGGATCAGCCAGAGTCAGGAAATCCGGGCATATGTTAACTGCTTGTGTGTGAAGAAGCGGCCATCGCTCTGGTGCGATGCCCACCATGCGGAGCCCTTAGCCCTTTTGCAAGCGAAGGTGGTGCAAGAACTGCAGGAAGCGAGTCGCAAGCTGGACGCGGCGAGTGCGCTGCTCCAGCTTCAGACAAAGACGCCTGTTGGTTTGGGAGCATGTCAGGATGCCGATGGTAAGCCCGCTGCCTTTGATTGCTCCTTTTGCGTGAATGGCAACAACTGCATCAGCACCAGCGGGTCCTACAGCCTCGACGTCTTTGGAAGCATCAAGGACGGTGAGTAGCTTTGTGACTGCCTGTTTTGCCCAGCGGCATAACTTTCTCGAATCTTTTTGGCGCTCATTTGTGAGGCCGGGAGCCCTTCGTCAAAGCTTCTTTAGCATTGGGACTGGAAGGCCAAAGCACCCTGAAAGGAGATGTCAGGTGGCAGCGGAAAATCTGATCTAAATTGCTAGATGAAATCGACGCGGACAGTGGGCGGCAACCGAAGACCCGAACAGACAGGCTTCTGAACCCCAACCCCCAGGTTGTTCTCCTCAACCCTGCGCGCATGAAGCACGACGTGACAACAGGGGCGGCAAGCTCCAAAGGCAGAAGCGAAGACCCGGTCGTGGGAAGCCTTCGACCCCAACACGGGACACACTGGCAAGTGGCATGTGCACCCGCAAAGTGAGTAGACCCCTGCATTGGAGATGTGGCCCCAAACATGCAAACAGAAAGCAAGGGGCGCCGTGCATCTCCCGCAAAAGAAGTCACAGCAAAGAAATGTGTGGGGCAGCTTCCAATGATTGGGCCGGTTTCAAGAGCAAAGCATGTCAGAAGCCACGGGAAGCCAGAACAAGCAATGACTCCCCACTTCGCTCGAGGAGCTTATGGGCACGTCGGCCAGCTGTGTGAAGGGCTATTGCACTCCTTGCATGGGCGTGAAGCCGGGAGATCCTTTTCAGTTCAAGCTGGATATTGGAGTGGAGGTTTCAGAATGTGGCAGCACTGCCGCCTTCCTGGCCACCTATCACTACTTTGCGGAGCTCAAGCTGTGCATTGGGGGTGTCTTGGGGGAGGCTGCCGACAAAATCGGTTGGAGTCTTTGCCAAAGTCTTGGGAAATTGAGCTATCATCCCTTCATTAGCAAGGTCCACTTCGCAATGAGCCTCCCGATCCCGCTCCCCCCACCAATTGGAGTCGCGGCAAGCCTTGCTGTGAACTTGAACTTGGGAGATATCTCCCAGGCCTGTGACAACCATTGCGCCACCTTTGGTCCTTCTCAACACTTCCGATGCTTGCAGGAATTCTACGCTGCGAGGGGGGTGACAGGTGTGGACTTCAAAGTGGAGGTCCTGCTGGGTGTCAGCATCCCTTTTGTCGGCACTGTTGGCAAATGGTTCAAGGCTCGAGCGTTGTGCATTGCAGAATGTTGCGGACATGTATTGAGGAGTATCGTCCAGCGTCATTGACTTGAGCCGTCAGGTGCTTGGCTTCAGCTTCATGGAAGACGACAACAGCCGTGAGATTGCCAAGAACAAGGCTGGAGTCACTATTGAGTACATTGGTCCATCACATTGGAGATCCATCTGTGGCCGCACCTATTCCGGGGTGAACTGTGAGCCTTATGCTGGTGATGGGGACAACCGCGCCAACGAGGACTGCAGGGGCTGTGGAGATGACTTCAGCATTTGGCGCCCTGACCCCAACAATCCAAGGTCTCTCTGCATCAGGCGTGATGATTACAACGGTGGCTGGGGCATGCAGCTGGAGATTGCTTGCCCTGTGGACAATAGCAATCTGAAGGTTACTGGGTTAATTTATGTAAGTTACCATAACAAAGAAACCATATGTTATCTACTAGAGATCCCCATCATGGCAACTTAAATAAGATCCCTTTAGCAAGAGCCCAGGTTATCGTGCCTATCGGCTCTAGCTCCGTGAACACCAAATGCGCCATGCCCGACGAGCCGGTGACGTGCCGTGCCGACGGCGGGAACCAGGGCGTTCGGCTGGGCTTCGACACGCACGGAGATTCCTACTCCGTGTACCAGGCCCAAGAAAGGGACAGAAAATTCTGCAGTAAACTCTCGCAAAACCGTGGAACTGCCAAGCCATGACCAATGATGAAGGGGTGGAGGATAGAAAGTCATCATCACAAGCGTGTTCCTCCCATGCGCCAGTGCTTGACTATGTCGAAGAAACCATATTACCCTTGAAGCATTTCCGGCTTTCGCTTGTGCAGACTTATCGGACTCTCTGTAAGTTAAAAAATTTTCGGCGATGTCCTGCGAACGTCTGCGACCAGTCCCTGTGAGGATGGGCACCGATGGTGCGCGCGCAGGACGGATCACGGTGGCGGCTGGGGGCTCAACCTCCAGCTCGAATGCGATCCAACCGGTGGATCCTTTGGCTTCCAAGTGCGCAACATTCACATGGGCAGCAGCGACGCCAACATGAAGTGCCTGCTGGTTACCCACGAGATGAGCTGCGATGCGCACACAGCTGATTCAGCATACCGTACCAACGACGATTGCAGAGGTTGTGGTGACTCTTTCTATGTGACTGTCGACAATCCATGGGGATATGTCTGTGCCCGCAGGACAGATTTCCATGGTGGCTGGGGCTTAAACCTTTGGTTCAATTGCAACAGTCTCCAGGACAATGTTCGAACCAGGCGAGATGTGCACATTGGCAGCAGCCATTCCAACAGCAAGTGTGTCTGGGGCGGCTCCATGAACGTCATGTGCGCGTCTTATGCTGCAAATACTGGCTATCGCCGAAACAACGATGCCCATGGTGATAGTTTCGAGATCACAACCAACGGTGGGACCGTTTGTGCCAGGCGGACGGATCACCACGCAGGCTGGGGTCTGGATCTGCAGATCTCCTGCATTGATCGATAAGCTGAAAACCTGAGCACGTCAAGGCTTTAAGGAAATGGAGCCGAGCCGCTAAAGCATGGCCGCTCCCCGGGAAAAGAAGTTGCCTCTGCTTCTGGTGTTGGTACTGTGCGCTGGTGGCATATCACGTAATTAGGGCAAAGTCGAATTCAGTGCCTTTCTTCTAGTCAACCTCTTGTCTGCCCTAACTTGCTGTGGTTGAGGTAGCTCCGAATCCTGCGTTATGTTGTCTAGCATGGGGTTTGACAAGCTTCTCTGTACATCAGACTACACCCTATCTGTGCGCCGGGTGTCACGACCTTCATGCTCTAGTCAATTCTGTTTCTTATTGAGACTAAACAAGTGTTACGAGTCTGCCGTGCGCTCCAGGTCAGAACCAAGGTCGCGAACTTCTGCCTTGTATATATCCGGGGCCATCCGGGTAGGCCGCGACGATCTTCATGTCAGGGAATTCTGGTCTACTCTACGCGGTAACTCGAAACCGGCAGCAGTGGCGGGTTTGGTATGTTTACTCAAGCCTCCAGCTGGCCCACTCCCACGAGATCCTGTGAAAGCCTTGGTCCGTTCGGTTGCTTTGACGTTCATTCTGGCTCCAGAGTATAGGCAAGAATGCAGCTCCTAGCTCACTCATGCTCATGGCAAGGCTCCTAAGACAGCAATACCGTGATTGAGACTAGCTTGAGGGGGTTCTGCTTGCTCCATTGGGGGCGCTCGCCGACTCGGCGCATCACCTATCTTTGCCATGGAGATAGTCGTCCTTTCAAGGCCCTGCTTGTTTTACCGCTTCGCTCGCTTCGCTCTTACATAACTACTTACCCATCCGGTATCCAAGGGTCTAGTGGAGGATTGCAGCGAAGCGGAGGGTTGCTCATCATTTCGGAGACTCTCCTCGGATGGATGGTTGCACAGCTTCCAGGCAGGCAGAACTGGGATTCCTGGCACGGAAATCGTGCAGCTCGTAAGCCACAAGGGCTCCCTCTTCGCTTCGGTTGGCTACTGGATGCATCCATCTCACCACCCAGGTCGGATTTTGCGTCTGGATTGTCCAACTTGCGAATGGGAGATGGAGCACCCAGAAGAAGGCAATGTGTACATGAGTTATGTGGTACGACTCGAATGTCTGAAGTCCGTCAGATGGACAACGCAGAGCGGCACCGATGAGTTGTTGCATGCCACTGGTTACTTGGACTGGCTGGGAGAAGCTCACTGCGTCTTTTGCACGCGCAACGACGCCACGAAGCTTTGGGCATGCAACCCCTTCTACAAAAGCACTCCTTTTACAGAGAATGGCTTCACTGGGCGGTCCATGATCCATTACGAGGACCCCATCACCGGGTTGGAGCAAATCATCCTTCCGACAGGAAGGGATGGCGCGACTCGGGGCCATTACGATCCGAGCAGCCCTGTCCGCGTGTCGTTCGACTATCATATCGAGTCTGGCACAGAAAATCTTCCACAGCGGCCACTCGCAGTAGCTGAAATGGATGGTCATGTGTACATGGCTGTTGGCCCACTCCTCATGAAGCGATCACAGGGAAAGACGGACGCAACGTGGACGACGGTTCTCGATATGTTGCAGCATGACACTGGGGTAACACAGACGGATGAGGCCGTTGGCGGACTCCGCGGTCTCACTGCAATTGACAATCCTGCAAGTGCTACTGGTAAATCCTTGCTGGTGGCATGGAACCCAGATGGACGCTCACAGGGTTGCATATATCGGTTAGATCCGAAGGCAGATACCGATGGCTTCGACTTGGCGCTCGAGAAATGTGTCAAACAAATTATGAGGGAGAGTTACGACCCAAATGGGAAGTTTCCTTATGCGCTTGCGGCCTACAACGACATCCTGGCAGTGCCCGCAAGAAACGGTGGCATTGTTCATCTCATTGGCTTCATGGTGCTTCTATGGGGTCCCACTGCCCATTCCCTTCCTGCGAATCCTGGCCAATGGAACTTGGATGCGACTACGGAAAAGGGGGGAAGTTATCGGGCAGGTGGTGGTTACATGATTCGTCGGTCGAGTTCAGATTATGAAGCTCGCGAAATCGGTGGAAGGAGATGCAACCCAGACCAAGCAGATCCAGTGCTAACATCAGTTCGAGCATATGCTTTGTCCCCATTCCCCGAACAGAAGGGTGTTTATTTCGGTGGCTACGACTGCAATTTCTTTTCGTCCAGCAACACTGCTTGGATCTTCTGGGGCTCAGACTGCGCCACACATGACGATCCAGAAGTCGCAGCTCCTGGCTGCGTGCAGCCTTCGGAACAAGGATCCAGTTGCACCGCAATCTCCTCAACCACAACTACAACAACTACAACTGCACCAGAACAGACGCCTGAAGAGGGAGGCAACACTACGACCATGACAACTGCAAGTACAGACAAGTCGACAAGTCCGCCGACGAGCACATCTCAGGCGGATGCCACGTCGCATGCAGAGGGAGGCAACACGACGGCCACAACAGCAGCAGTTACTGACAAGCCGACAGGCACTCCTCAGGGTCAGGAGGGTCAGGTCAGTAGCATCTCGCGGCGACAGTCTTGCCTCTATGTCCTTCCTTGCGTTCTGCTGCATTGGCAGTATTGGTTTACAGGACTCTAGCTGCCAAGTTCCACATCAACGTCGCGTCTTGTCTGAAAGTAACAAGTCGGACAAGAGATTTCATTTGAGCTCTGAGGGGTTTTCGCCCAGAGGCCGAAGGCACGGGGCTGTCCCTCAGAATGGAACAGGTCTGGGCAAGCATAGCTCAAAGGTTGCCCCTAATATAGGAACCTGGCATCCGGATTGTGGCGTTTGCCGTAAAAGTTAAAGCATCAATTATATCGATATAGAGGGCGAATACGACATCATCGGGTCTTTGCGAACAAATGGGTCTGTCAATTTTTGGGGGGGTTCAATTTGTAATAATGGAGGGAAGTTGGCCTTGCGCGAAACACACCCCGAAACATACCCCTGAAACATACCCTTGGGAACAGACCGGTTTCATCTAAACCGGTGGCGAGGTTTCTTGGTGATCTAACATCTCGATTTGCCACGTTGGCTCCAGTTTTTAGAAGTCATGTAGTCAGAAGAAGGATTGCGCCAGATTTTGAAACTGACGAGGGTTCCCATAACATACCTGAATTTGCCCCAGGTGACTCACTGGCCATTTCCTTTTTGAAACTGTACTAAGCATATGGGAAGTCAACTCCCGAACCCCAAACCCCAAGATCTGTCAACTCCCGAACCCCAAACCCCAAGATCTTCAGAGCTTCAGTGATTCGTCAAGAGCATTCCTGGCACTCCTTGGTTGGAGGGTGGCGCCCAAGGCCCTCGACCTCGATGGCGCAAGCCAACCCAGGTCGTTCGCCCGCCTCCCGTTCAAAGGTCGGTAGCACCCACGATGGGCCCGGCACCGGAACACGTTCTCCTCGGGACCAGTACTGGTCCCTAACAAAGTAATTTGGGGGGGGGTACTCCAAGCCGGCCAGGCGGTTCCGGAGCCTCCAGCGAGCAGATTTCTGGGGCCTAGTGGACTTCGGGCCAGTCCTAGAGGGGACTTGGCGGCCCTCAATTCTCTTTACCGCACGCAAAGTATCCACAGTTGCCAAACAAAGAGCCCTTTCGGGTTGTACATAAAATTAGTCGCAAAACCCTAACCAGACGCCTCTGATATGTCGGTGCTGACGGCCTTCGCTGGACCCTGCGCTTGTAAAAAAACCAAGCCTAGAACCAGACCCTCCAACCAGGCCCATGATTAGCGCAACCAGCATCTGGGAGGGTATGCCCCAGGCCGCGCGAAACATACCCCGAAACATACCCGCGAAACATACCCCAATCCCAATACTCCTGGTAGGGCTCCTGGGCTCCTGCTATTCTGACAAACCCAAATTGACCACTTTTATTTCGGCGATCTTGGTATCTGTTAAAAAATTTTATGACTTAAAATTCCAAAAATATATTCACGAAAATGATTGCATTAGAAGTTAAATACTATATTCAGAGGAAAAGATTTTTCAGGGAAAAATTAATGAGATATTCATTTAAAGAATATGAAAAATGATATTATTGTTAGAAAATATATATTTCTTTATTAAATTAAAAATGTATTTATAATTCTTGATAATTTCGATATCGATTTTTTCGATAGAAGCTTTATATATTAATTTATTTTATTTTCAATTTTAATGATAACGCTTAATTTAAATATATATATTTATATATATATATCGAATTTCGTTATAGGTTGCGAAAATATTAATGAAATATACTCAGAATTTTTATCGATGTAGTACAGCCCTGCCGCCTCACGAAGAAATATCGCGATATAATTTTAAATATATAGCTGGAAACATAAATTTCTTCGTGGATTTTTTTATCAGAATACGAATATCAAGTAGCAGGTAATTTTCCTTCGAAAATAAACAAGAACGAATTTAAAAGAGCTCGCTTTTATACCAGCATAAAAAGAATAGACTTTAATAATAAAATATCTCGCTTAGTTGTGGAACTACAACCGAGCTTCCCAATTCAATTCCTATCAAATTCAGACATCAAAACTAATAATATAATAAATCAAAAATATACATCCGGCACCTATCTATTTCAAATTCCAATTATTAAAAGAAAAAAGATAAATAAACTATCAGCCGAGAAAAAAATCTCTTCAGAAATTGGAAAATAATCAACACAAATACTTATGTAAATAATTATATATATAAAAACTATAGCTATTTTAAGAATCTCGGTAATTTTCCAAAAAATTATAATATTCGTCTATTCTCGAAGATATTATGTCAGTCGTACAGCTCGAAATTTTCGCCTCGCTATTGCATTCCGATTTCGTTATTTATTTATATTGCACTAACATATATCATACCTTATTCAAAATAATCAATGAAGCACTTGGGCATTAATTGAAGGTCAATTGTTGTCACACAGGACACAAGCCCGCGAAAAACAGCTCTTATGGATCCTCATAGACTACTAGACCTGGACCTTCGAACCTACAAACAACTGCCTATAATCACTGGATCCAGAAACATCGCGAAGCGGACACCGACCCGTTTTGCGGCTGGCTTGGCGGTGCAGGCATTTGCAGACACATTGAACTGCCCTTACACCCAATCGCCGCTCACTTCGTCCTGCAAATGGTGCTCTTGGATGAGACGGCTGAATGCAACGGACTGCGTCGCCCTGGGTAGCAAGTACTGAAGTCTTGAAGAGGAATAAGCGGATTCGCAGACTGCGACACTGCCCGGCTTCTTGAAACTGCACTTCTTTCCCAGGCCTCTGTGGACTCCTCGTCGTTGCTGAGGTTCGCCAAGATGGCGTCGACCTCCGCTTTTGCGCTCTGCAACGCTCTTGGCGAAATGCGACGCTCCACTGCCGAGCTCCCGGCATCGCCCGACGACATACTCTGGCGAGTCCGGCTGAGAGACGTCCCTTCGAAAGCACGGGAGATGTCTTGGTTTTTTCAAAACAAACTTCAGGGTCTGTACAAGAAACGCGCCTGGGCTCTGTTCCAGGGAACGAAGATCGGGGAGCCTTGGCCAGGCTGGATCTCCGGAACCCCCACCGCATTCCACCATTGCTTCACATAGACAGAGACAGAGAGAGAGAGAGAGAGAGAGAGAGAGAGGGAGAGAGAGAGAGAGAAATATATATATATATACATACAGATACACAATATATTGTGAGAGTCATGGGTGTGTTCACGAACACCTCCTTGCCATGCATACATACATGCATACATACATACATACATACACAGACATACGTGAATATAGCAGACATATGTATGTATGTATGTATGTATGTATGTATGGGATCTATGCATGTATGTACGCACATGTGTATGTGTGCAATTAGGTGTATATATGCCTTTTTTTTGTAAATACAGAATACAATCGACACACACACACACGCACACACACACACAGACAGACAGATATGTTCATATATATATACATACATACATACATACATACATACATACATACACATGGGGTGCAGCGCTACTAGGCCCCCTCCCCCCCACCCACTCCATGGTGTCCCTGGTTCCCTGTGGTGTGGGTCCCACCCCCCTCTCCCTCCCTCGAAGATGATCATGATCCCCGTCCGCAAGCTCCTCCGGGCCCTTGCTCAAGACTCCTGAATGAAAGTTATTCAAGCAAATGCTCGGGCTGACTTTTACCGCAACCATCCGAAACAGAGCATAAAATGAAAACGGTCGGTACAAACTACGAAAATTACGAAGGAACATCAAGCCAAACAAGCTGTTGTAATTTAAGTACAAGCAAAGAACATGCGGCACCGAAGGGCAGAACAGCATAAGAGCAGTGGTGCTACCAACAGTCACACTTGGAATACCAGCATGCACGAAGCACATCATCGTCATTGTCCTCAGCATCATCGCCATCATTCTCATCTGTGTGGGGGAGGGGTGGGGGGCGGGGGTTGTGCGATCTTGCGCGAGAGTTCCAACAGAACGTCGACAGTTACGAGGATGATGACGCGGACGAGCACCATTCCTTTGACGGTTTGCTCGGCTGAGAGACCTGGCTTGGCTGCTGTGGAAGAGGGGGCATACTATGGGGGGGGGGGGGCGGGGGTGGGGGGGGG
>CAJNJA010039820.1:0-28064 GCA_905231915.1 Symbiodinium necroappetens | reverse complement strand
TGTAGGGGTTTCAGGGTTGAGGGTTTAGTTTGCGTTTTAGGGTTTAGGGTTGAGGGTTTAGCGTACCAATTGAAAGTTCCAGAGTGTATGTATATATATATATATTTTTTTTTTAATAGGTAAATAGTACAATAGGCCTGGAAAGCCTTATTCTAATTATTCAGGCCCCCATACTGCGACTGCGGCAGCAGCAGCAGCAGCAGCAGCGGCGGCAAAAAGAGCAACAAGGAAACAGCGCGAGCACGTGCAAGACAAAGCTTGTACACGAGCAGATAACGCCGGCAGGTGCTTGCTGAAACTGCTATTGCAAAAACGGCATCAACAAACACTTCAAGATCTGTGTTTGACAGCACCGCCGATACCACCTCCCCATCACCACCGCCACCCCCACCGCTGCCGGCAATCACCACCACCGCCGTCACCACCACCACCATCACCACCACCACCACCACCCGCGACCGATTTTAGAGCTTGGGGCAGGGGGGTTTCGGGGATTTCGCGATTCCTGCCTTCCGCCAGGCGTCCGTCACGAAAAACCTCGCCTCACTCCCGCGGCCCGGTATCATAAAGTTTGTAAGTTCGGGAGTGTAAGTAAGAGTATGGCTTCATGAGGGTTTTCGAGGGTTTCGTACCTGGTTTTGTAAGTTTGCGACAGTCTTAGAGGTCTCCGCATGGGAGACTAAATGCCCTGAGGGTTCTTCTCTGATACATGGACTTCAAAGCAAGTCAGACCTAGAAGGATTTGTAAGTAAGTAGCTTCCTGGCTGGGCGTTGCTGTGTTAAAGGCATGATTGTTCAGCTGGTCTTTTTCGGGTTTCATTGGCAGTTTGTACATTTCTCTTAAAATTATACGACTGCGATACCTACAGCAGTTCCACTAGAGGATGGTGCGACGCATTTTCGGGTTTTGCATGTCATCAATTTAGTCCGTGCTCTCGGATCTCCCCCCCCAGCACCAAACCCTTGGCAGACCGAGCCGATTTTGGGGCCTTTCCGCTAACGCACATCTGCCGAGGCAGGCGCGCTTTTTTCGCCACATGTCGGCGCTCGCGTTTGTCGCCAGGCACCCAGGAAGCACATGTCCACCGTAATCTCCTTATAAGCGGTTCGAGGAAGTTTGCATGTAATTGGTACATCGACTTAGTCGAAGGGGGGAGCCTGCATGGATGGGCTGGATTCGGCTAGATTTAGGCATCAAGCTACGCCAGTTTCAGTTTCGGGGATATCGGGCTTGCGCTTAGAGCTTGGTGTGAACGTGTTTCTTGCTTCTCAGCAGGGTGACGGACTTGCTGAAGAGGCTGAAAACACAAAAAGACCCCGAGACACGGAAGCGAAACCCTATGGCTTATAGTAACCCATAAAAAAGAGCGTATAGCAATCTACATGAAACCCTGAACCCTAAAACCTAGACACTAATCCCGAGATCCTAATCCCACAATACGAACCCTCCTACCAGTCATAGTCCTCAGAGTAGATCCCCCCCAACAGAACCCTCCAAAGCCCTACAAAACCGTTCCAGGCCCTTTAATAAATCCTACATTACCTTTTAAGGACCATCGACTATGGGAATTATGGTGCTTTCCTTATGATGGGTCATGCAGGGTTTATATCATCAACCGTAGTAAGGTGAAAATCCAGCTGACCGCCCCGCCAGCGGCTCAGGGGGCTCACTTCGCACCCTGGTTCCAGGCGTTAGACGCACTATGGTTTTAGGGTGTAGCGGTGGCAGCGGTGGTGGTCCAACTCTTCGAAGTCTGCAATACTGGCTACAAGGTCTACGCATTTGTCCTCCCTGAACCCTAAGCCCAAAACCCTAAACCCTAAAACCCTAGAAACCCTCAGCCAGCAGACCCTCGGGCGGTTCGGGTCTATCAAGATCCGAGACTGCACCGCCCGATGATCCAAAGGCATGGAGCTTGAGTTTCGCAACTAGCCTTGAATCGTTGCAAGAGGCTCCGCTCCGGTGCGAACCTTGAGCCGTGACCTAACCGCCACAGCCAAAGCGCGAAGCCTGAAGCCGCAAACCCAGCACGGCTTCCGATATCCTTTAAGACAGGGTCAATGAATTCCTGTGATATTGTTTAAACTATTTAAATATCAAATCCTAAACTTACAAAATCTTCAACCCCCGAACCCTACAGACCCTAAATGTGCGTTCGAGTTTCTGGGATCCATGAGCCCCTAAACCGGACGCCCTCTGTGGAGTTTCTTTGAACCCTGAGGGTGCTGATGAACGCCATTCTGGTGTCCCTCTGGCCGCCCAGTGAGGTGCAGGGGTTTAGGGTTTAGGGTTTTGGGCTGTGGGTTTAGGGGTTTGGGGTTTAGGGTTTTGGGTTTTGGGTTTTGGGTTTTGGGTTTAGGGGAGTACTGTGAGGGGCAAGGCTTATAGTAGGCCTCACTCATGGTTTCGTTGTACATTGCACGGTTGGGGTCCGAGTCTGTGCCTAGACTCCAAACCGCCGGCGCCAAAAAGCAGACCCCAATGACACCCACAATCCAAGTCCAAAATCCACAACCCCAGGACCAAAAGCCAAAACCCACAGAACCTTACTTAATTGAGAACCACCCTGGAGATGGGCCCCGAGTGGACGCGCGGGCGCATCGTGGCGCTCTTCGCTCTGCCTGGGCCCAGGTATAAGGCTTTAGGTTTAGGGGTTAGGTCATACCCCTAGTAACCTAGTACCTTTCGGATTCGAGGGCTCACAGGAGTTGCTGCTCGTGTGGTCTTGGATTCAGCGTTTACAATAATATGGGGTGTAGTTGGGGCTCAGAACCACAGTATTCGTGACCCTTCACGCCACAGCCCCAAACCCCCAACCTCGATGCGAGTTGCTCGACGAGGTCCTCGAGATGAAATTTAGACGTATTCCCGCGGCCCGAAAGGGCTTTCTTTCTGCTTGCGAAGTTCCTAAAGTCAATGCGTACTCGTAGTCTCAATTACAGGCGACCTGTTTAGAGACGGGGTTTGCCGCCTCAATTTCCAGAGCCCCACGTGTGGTATCGAGGTCTCATGGCGGAGCCTTCAACCCTCCATAAGCATTCACTCATTCTCTTCAACATCGACAGCCCCAAGCTCATTCATAGCATCGTCAACCCTTTGCACAGTATCGTCAATGTCGACATCACCGAACAAGCGCGGAGACTTTGCAGATAAGCAGAAGGAAAATCTAGCAGGTTTGTAGTTGGATAGATAGACACGCCAATACGAAGGAACGGGAGTACAGAGGTGCATTTCAGACTGGTGCAGAGCTTCATGCAGCTGTGTCTCGGAAAGTTCCAGTTCGTCGGTTTACCGCGATCAGTCCTGAATGAGGGAGTTTGGAAGCCCATGTTCTGAAGGGGCCTGTTTTTCTGAACCCCGAAACTTCAAACCCACAGCCCAAAGCCCCTAAACCCGAAGCCTACACCCAGAAACCCAAAATCTAACTCCCCTGACGCCCAGAACCGCTGCCACAGCGCTCACGGCGCTGTTGTTCTCCTCGGAGATCGCGGTCCATGGCCCAAGGGGATCGCCATATTTAGACTTATAGTCGTTTGTTTAAGTAGTAACGTAGTATTATTAAGAATCACAAGTTGCCAAGCGACGGCGTAATAGCACTAATGATACTCATGATGGTAAGCTTACGGGATAAGACTGGACATCAACATGCTCTGGTCATCATCATGTTATTATTGTTCTGCCGCTTCCTGCCAAAATTGCTGCAGCAAGATGAGCAGCAACCGCAAACGGGAGTTTCAATGCAGACAGCAGCCGTGATCATCACGATTCCGATGATCATGATCGTCATCCTCATGATGATCATGGCCATCGTCACCATCATCACCACCACCGTCATCATCATCATCATCATCGTCATCATCGTCACCGTCATCGCCACCGTCACCATCATCATCGTCATCACAACACGTTGTTGCACTTAAACATTGTATAGCACTAAGTTGCAGTGGTAACAGCACTCAGATATCTCAGAGCTATGCCAACAAATCTGCACCGCCTCCGGCTTCAAAGGATTGTTTCATCTCATCGTGACCTTAGCTCATGTGGCAACACGGTTTAGGGTTTAGGGTCTAGGGTTTAGGGTTTAGGGTTTAGTGTTTAGGGTTTAGGGACAAGACATGTTCGATGTTTGCGCTGGTGAGCCCAATAATGAGAGCAGTCAGCGCAGAGCAATGCAAGAGTACAGCCTGCACGTAGCGAAATATTACCATACTCGACGTAACAGTGCCAGGACCATGTTGCATCACGGCAGAGTCTGAACAGCCTTTGTAAGCTCCCAGAAAACAGCAGAACGATAGGGATAGGCAGCACGAGTATGATTTCTCGTTCTGGTCCCTATGCCGCTCTACCAGTATACCCCCCAAACCCAATTCGATTACTTCCTAAGGCGCCTACGTATATTGACAAGTAAGTTTCAGATTGCAGATCCTTCAACCGCCAGAATAGCCATCAAACCTGAACCCCTAAGCCCCGAAGCCCCAAACCCAAGCACCTTTAGCCCAAATTCCATCTAGAATCTGGCCCCAGTCACCTAAAACCCAGAGCCCCACAGCCCGAAATCCTTGCAGCACCCTCATAAAGCCTTTGAGAGAACATAATGTAGGGTCCTTAACAATTAAATTAGAATAGGGTTTTAGGGCATAGTATAGACTATAATAAGAATAAGGACCCCCCCCCCGCACACACAACTGTATTGATAATCATTTAGGCCTCAATATTACCCTAAAGCCCCATTCCAATTTCTTCGGCTGCCCGAGCCTTGCAGAGTGCAGGTCGTGGCGGCTTTGACGGGAAGCCTCTTTACCATGGCGACCTCGGTGGAGATCCCAGAGTCTGACTCTGGGTCTGCGGGAATAGATCCTAAACCCTAAACCCTGAGCCCTAAACCCTAGACTAAGACCCTCGTTAGGGTGCTAGGTGCTTTGGTAGGGTCTTATGGTTTCGGGGTAAGGCTTTAGGGTTCTTGGGACTTCGAGCTTTAGGCTACTTACATAAATCTTAGGGCTCTTGAGGTTTGGGAGTTTAGGCTGTTCAGGGTTTAGGGGCTTTGGGGGTTTAGGGTGTAAGGGTTTAGGCTGGTGTTCTTGAGCGATTCGGTTCGAGGTTTATGAGTCCGGTTAGGATTCTCCGTGTTGCAGGTCATCAGCACTGCTTCGTTCCCGATAAGGCGATCGGTGATGGTGATGAAGACCATCATCATTGCCACAATCATCACCGTCATCACCACCATCATCACGGTCATCATCATCACTTCATCGTCATCGTCATCATCAACATCATCGTCATCGTCATCATCATCATCATCAGCAGGCACAACAGCAGCTGGTTGTTGTTGGTTCTTCATCCTAGGGATCACCAGGGGTCACCAGCCTCATTAGTGCTTCACTGTCACCGTTATCAACATTGCATCGCCATCGACACCATGATCAACAACACCAGCAGCACCATCAACGTCGTCATCGTCCTGCAGCGCTGTCGTAATCATGATCCTCATCCTGATCATCGTCGTCCTGCCCTTGACAACCGGACCAAATCTTTGTCATCATCTGCAGCCACAGCAGCACGACCTGCACTGCCCCATTAATCTCTGTCGTCGCCACGCTGAACGCCGTCACCATCATGGCATCATCAACGTCCTCGACCTTCTCATGCCTATCCTCATAGCCATTATCCGACTCACCGCCATCAGCGTGATCGACTTGGCTTCTGCTTCGACCTTACCCCTCAACCCGTGAAGCCCTTGACCTGCAAAGCACAAAAGCCATGAGCCATGGAACCTTTTGCCCTCAACTTTGTGAACTAGGGTAACTAGGCTAACTAGGGTTTACGGTTTAATATAGGGGCCTTGGTAAGTAGAATAGTGTTTTGGGGTATACTGTACTATAATTAGAATGAGGAACCCCCAAAGTTGTATTGGTAAATTATTTAGGCCCCTAAATTCGGGTAAAATGCACGCCCTAAACGCCCAAATCCAAAACCCTCAGCCCGAATCCCACTTCGAGGTCATGTTCCCTGCTTTGGTTCACCTCCGGCTTGCCGGGGCCACGGCGTCAACAGCAAGAAAGCAATCCCAAGCCCTAACCCCCAATGGTACAGATGGGTACCCACAGGCCCCTAAGTAGTTGCTTTTTGGGATTACCTGATAGGATTCCAAATATAAGCCATCAAAAGTCACTACCTAGGGGCCTATGGTTGGTGACGAGGTGAGCCCACAAAGGGCAATCTACGCTGTGTGCATGTAGGTCTTTCCCCAAGAACGCGAATGTGCACACATGCTTTCCATTGACTGGAAACTGGTGCAAGCAACTCGAGCGGGTCACTTTAAGGTTGACCGCCGTCCTCTTAACGGAATCACCTAGACTGAAAAAGAGTGATCTTGGCAAGGCGACGAAGTACGGTGAGGCCAGGGTAGGGATTTTTTTTTTGTATACTTTCGGGCTCAATATTGTTGCCATTGGGGGTGTTGTGGCTCGAGTTTCCAGTGATGTTATCATGCGTCGTATCCCGCGCATGCCTACCCGGTGACGGTTATTTCGCTGTTCTGAACTTCGATCGCAGCAACTTTTGCTTTGATTTGACGTCCAGCGACAACTGACTCCTGATCGCTTTTACTTCGACAATGTTTGTCTCGCGATAGCTCGTGTGTGGTAAGTAGCCTTTCGCCACCAATGTTGCAGCTACTGCTAGTACTACTGCTGCTCCTCTACTGTTATTACTGGCTCCCGTTGCCTGCTGCTTCTGCTGCTCCTTGCACTGGACTGCTGTTGAGCAGTAGCATGCTCCTGTTGCTGCTGCTGCTACTGCTGCTGCTGCTGCTGCTGCTGCTGCTGCCACTACTAGTTAGACTTGCTGCAAAATGCAGCAACTGTTTTTTCCAGTGGATTTGGTTGGAGTGTAGGGCTTCTCGCTGCATTTGTGTTCGCGCATTATGCACTTCGGGGTTCGAATGGGTTTACGGCATAGGATGTTTGACTAATATGTGGAAGACAAAATCACAAAGCTCAAGGAAAAGCTTGACACATACCGCCCCTACTTCTGAGGAGCGTGTATAAGCGCAAAGCGACTGCAACGTGGATGTTTGATGTTTAGGGCTCAGGTTTAGTAGGATAGATGTAATCTAAATTCAAGTAGTTTTTCAGTGCGCAGGGCGTCGTACAGCAGCGACATCCGAAGCGTGCAAAGAAACATGCGAAACATGAAAGCATGTTCGGATGAGCGGTTTGCTGGTTTGAGGGCGGCTTGGCCGGTGTGTGGGTATTGCACGGGGTTCATAGGGTGGTTTTCATGCTGGTTGCAAGTATTTTGGGGGGTGTAGGATCTAGATGTGCTCATGGCTTGCCTGCCACTTCTTCATGGTTCAGCACAAGCTGCCAGGGGAAGAGCCTTCTCTCGCGCACGTACTTGCCGCACCTGCCCCTGGGCTGCCCTGGAAAGAGGGTTCAGGCTTTAAAGGTTCGAGACTAGGGTCTCTGGGGGTTACGGATTCCTGGTTGAGCAGTTCAGATGTTTAGGGCTTGATGTTTTGGAGTACAAGGTTGGGAAGGGTGTCGGGTTCTGAGGCAACAGGCTTCAAGCATTGGTCAACAGCTCGTCCGCCCTGGAAAATCGACTTGGCCCTTGGAAAGACTGAAACCAAAAAGCCTCGAACCCAACGTGTCCAAATACGTACCCCACATAATACATACCTTGGCCCGAAAGTTACGCGGGCTTTATCAAAGCCAAGTATAAGCCCTTAGCCCCTGCAGCCTAAAGGCCCTAAAGTCCGCAAGTTACTATAGAGGCATTTGGATCTTAACCCAAAGGGTCCTAGGTACTGTTATGGGGAATACTTTCCCAAATCATGATAGTAATTCCCAATATAGAAACCCTACATTCTACTATATACGTACTTTGGACCCTTTGGGTGATAGAAGCCCAAGTCCATTCTTTCTGCCACTCTGCAAGGGCGGTCCTCGTCTTCGGAGCAGGGGCACTCAGTTGGGGATTGTAGGGTCCTGAAGGGTTGACAATGAAACGCTTAAATACTGAGTTTTGGGCACAGGATTTACCGTGTTTCAAGCCTCTGGGGCAAGGGTTGCGTGCTAGGCGACCGATCTGCAACATGCGGATGCAAATCTAAACAAGTCAGAACCCCTTCCGTAGTTCTCAACAAGTCTGATTTCAGCGTTCTTGCCATGGTTTCGTAGCTTCGACGATCGGCGACTTCGGTAATTTCACTTGACGCGCGAATTTTCCACGACGACGACGGCGACAACAACAACAACAACAGCAACTACTACTACTACTACTACTACTACTACTACTCCTGCTGCTGCTGCTGCTGCTACTACTACTACTCCTACTCCTACTCCTAACCCTAGCTACCACTACTACTACTCCTCCTCCTCCTCCGCTGCTGCTGTTCTACTTCTGCTGCTGCTGCTGCTGCTGCTGCGACTACTACTACTACTACTACTACTACTGCTGCTACTGCTACGGCTGTTAGCATTACCAGCTCCATCAGCGTCGTTGTTCAGGGTACCACGAAGTCTTGGGCGGTGAAGCCTACTGTCCGGCTCGCCAAGGTGGTCATGGCTGCGACAGGGACTTACCTGTCCGTGATGGACATGGTGCGGAAGCTGGTGAAATCCTAGGGATTCAGGAGCTGCCGCGGAGCGACAAGACATGTAAGCATCATCGGCTACTTCGTTGCCGGGTCTGGCTCTAGACTGTAGCCTGGAATAGATTAGGACCTTCAGACCACAGTTAGACTGTTGTTACTGAAGGCAGGTTTGAGCGGGGTTGCGCTGCCATAACTATGGGAGTCTAAGCAGTCGGCGCCATCGTACCCCACGGCTCAACCTTTCAATCGTTCGCCTGGCATGACATGTAGAAGCCACAAAATTGCAGTAGGTTTCGTTCGCGATGCCTCTGCATCTATGGCATCCCAGCTGTGATGTCTTTGATTTTCGGCTGCCGTCGTTCCCGGCCGAATGGACAGAACTTGTTTGAATGTCGTTGGCCGCTGCTTGCTGCGGTGGGGATCCGATGTGGTACCCTAAGCCCAAACCCGCAACACTGAAGGTTGGGATTAGCGTCCAGGGCCCAGGGTTTCAGGCTTTTTCAGATCGTGGGGTCGCGTTCAGAAATGCTTGGGTGCCAATGAGTCCATTGAAGTCTTTTCTGGACCACTTTGGACAATCCAGACCTTTCAAGCTTTCGGGTGTAGGCATGGTGACAGTGGAATCCGAACATACAGAACCCACTCCAAATAGCGAGGATAGGGTCTGCTGTATCAGCCTCGTAGACTCTTATTTCGGCACCAACAACTTTGAAGACGAATCGCATCAGCTCAGCTTGGAGCATGATCGTCGGACTCCTCTTGGCCCGTGCACACTTTTCGCAAAGACATGTCTTGAAGTGGCATGGAAGGCGGGTACCCTGCGGCTGAAAATCAGCCAGCAGTTCCCGTAGCTCGCTTTCCGAGATCATCAGATCAGAGGAGGCAGCCGTAATAGCCGAACAGAGACAAAAGCAGAGGCTATAGGAGTAAGAATAGGAGTAGTGAGTAGTAGTACTAGTACCCGTAGCAGTAGCAGTCGCCTTCGCAGTCGTAGTCGCAGTGGCAGTGGCAGTGGCAGTCGCAGTAGCAGTAGGAGTAGTAGTAGTAGTAGTAGTAGTAGTAGCAGTAGCAGTAGCAGTAGCAGTAGCAGTAGCAGTAGCAGCAGGAGTAGCAGTAGCACTAGCATTAGTTATGGGAGCTGCAGCTGCAGCTGTAGCTGTATCTGTAGCAGTAGTAGTAGTCGAGGACTAGGACGAAGAGGAGGAGGAAGAGGAGGAGGACTGCGACTGCGACTACGACTACGACGACGGCGACTATGTACGTTCAGGCATACATGCGGTAGCAGCCGAAGAAGACAGCAGTACGGGAAGACATCAAGGACGATAACCATGATAATTCGGACAATCGTAGCACAGCTGATCACGGCCAGCAAGAACAATACAATTCATTAGCGCAGATCATAGTTGTCTTCATATTACGTTGTGATACATGCAGTGACGGCGTCGCAAGATACATGCAGTGAAAGCTTCGCAAGCAACCCGACCAGCCGTAGTGATGCAGTTAGCGGTAACTAGCCACAGTTACATAGCGGCAGCGTTCTATTGAAAGTAGTCCTTTCAAGAGCAGGTTCTTGCTGAAAGAGGAGTTCTTGGAAGCTAGACGGACTGTCGTCTACAGCAACCCATAATCACCCTAAACCCTAAACCCCCCTAAAACCATAAATCGTCTTCTGATTGTGATCTGGAAGCTGGGCTCGAAACCTTGTTCCGTAAGGGAGCACCTCCCAGAAGATCAAAGCGCGGAGCACTGTGCCCGGGCAAAATTGCAGGAAGCGCCTATTAGGTCGGGAGTCGCGGTTGAGAGCTGAGGCGCTTAGTCCCGAAAGAAGGTGCTCCTTTACTGGGGGCGAACTGGGCAGGGGAACACGGCGCCCAGAAAATGCGAACAGTGATCCTGGATTCGGGGCAAGTTTTTGTTCCGATAACACTGATCCGAACTCGCAAGCCCAAACTGGAGAGATGGTTTTGAAACTGTTCAACCCGAAGCACAGGAAGACCGAGACCCGAGACAGGAATCTTTAAAGGGATCCATGCTTCAACCCAAATCTCTTTACGTTTGGTCCCCATGCCAATCGAATCGGATCTGGATTTGGGTACAGTCCTGGTAGCTTCCTTTGACATAAACCTGCTGCTACTAATGGCACAACTACCCAACAGCTGCCGCTGCGCTGCTACTCCTGCTTCTACTTGCTACCGCCACTATTACAGACTAAGACTTCTATTCCTACTTCTACTGCTCCTACTCCTACTCCTGCTGACGACAACAACAAGTACTGCCACCATTGCCAACACTGCCGCCACCTACTACTGCTGCTGCTGCTGCTGCTACTACTACTACTACTACTACTACGACGGCAATTGCCTTTACGACGACGACAGTCAAGAAGAACCTCAGCTACATCACAACTAGAGGCCGCCCCACGAACAGCTGTTGTACTGAAGCCGTCGTGAATGCAGCAATCGTAGCATCAAACAGGGAAGCAGCCGCGACAGTACAAAACACTGTTGTAGCAGCATGAACAACGGGAGCTCCATGTGCGATCACACCCACAACAACATTGTGCGATGATGCCGACAATGGTGTCGATGGCAGCGGGCGGTAACGATAGGATTTCAGGTAGCAGCAACGGTGGTGGAGGTAACGAGAACTGCAACGATTAAGTGAATGGCCACCGCAACGAGAAGCCACAGTACTGGTATCAGTAACATATCTATCAGCAGCCTTCCGAAGAGACAGCGAAACCGCAAACACACGGCAGTAGTCGTGTCAGTAGTTGCAAGTTACAGATGTTACTTCTACTTGGGTAGTTTCCTGAATTAGGGTCCCTTTTTAGGTCCCAATATACACCACGGCACCCTATAGAAAGGGCCCTCCCGAATTTAGAGAAGCACCCACTCGCAGTGGCGTTACAAACATTCTCTGCTAGTCGAGGCAGGAGTCCCAATCTCTCCTACCTCACTGGGATAGTAGATGGCATTGTTCGAACTATGCTGGCCCGAATCGCTTTAGTTGTTGACTTCGGACCTGCAACAACACCCTTAGACATGGTGGTATTACTCAGCCCAGCTGCTAACAAAAGCCAGACTTCAACAGTCGGAAGCATGGCAAAGCCGTGCTTCTCGATGTTTGTGATCTCTGGTCTCGAGTCTAGTGTCCAGGAAGTGTATAAGTTTGGACCCAGGATCTAGAGTTAGGCCGTTAGGAGCTTTGGATTGCGAGGTATCGAGGCTTAAGTCTAGGACATTTTCAGGTGGGTAGTCACCGTTATAGGAGCCTTATAGAAGGTTTATATACCTTATAGAAGCCCTATATACCCTTTCAGGGCCCAGGCGTAGGATTCACTACTATGTTGTGGGTGAAATTGGGAGTCATTTTGGAAGTTTCGGACGCGGGTCTACGGCTGTCCTCGGAGCCTGCGTAGGTATGCTGCTGTACATCGATATGGAGAAAGGCAGGTCTTTCTGATGGTTTCGTCTGGGTAGAGGGCTTTTTGGATCTGAGGTCGGGGCTGGTCACAGTTAGAACTTCGGTCGATGCGGCTGTAATGAACACGATCGAATAACGGTGTACTAGCTGCATGCAGCAAGAGGCGAGCCGTCGTGAGTGTAGGCACACCGGCAGCATATATTTTCAATACCATTGCAACGTGCGAGCAAAGGTCGCAGGTCACAATCGGAGCTCTGCAAACTCGTGTTCATGTGGGCTTGAATCGCTCTTTTGATGATCTGATTCCTACTGCCGCTGCTCGTGGTTTCTGTTCCTTTTATTGGGAGCCTCGTACATGCTGCCGCCCAAATTCCAAACCCTAATGTATTCCAAGAACGCCAAGTGCGTGTCAGCAAATTCTCGTACTCTGACAAGTTGGAGACAATCACCGCATGCCTGGAAGCCTGTGCTGTTTCGGCAGCATTGCCTATGCATGATTGTCATCACTGAACGTTTTTTTGCGGCAAGGACCACGACGACAAACACTACACGACACTCCAACGATGCTGATGACGACGACGACGGCCGCCGCCGACCCATCACCACCACCACCGCCGCCGACGCCGGCACCACTCTCTTCTTCATCTTTGTCTTCATCATATTCAACATTGTCGTTGCTGTCGTTGCCGGCATTGCATTTGCTGTCCTCCTCGGTCCTCATGGTCGTCCCCATCGGCATCATCATCGCCTCAATTTGGATCCTTAGCATCCCAGCAGCAGCAGCAGCAGCAGCAGCAGCAGCAGCAGCAGCCACCATCATCATTATTTTTATCGTCGTCGTCGTCGTCGGTCATCATTTTTTGGGGTCCCTTGATTTGTTGGCATTGTGTCAATATGTTATGCCGTGACATGAAGGCCTGCGCGGCCGCTTCGCATGGCAGAGGCGAGGGGCTCGGAGACTTTTCGGCCTGGGGCGGGGGTCTCGTCGATTCCCTGTTGCCTGAGTTGTTGCTGTATGTATGTACGTATGTACGTATGTACATACGTACGTACGCAGGTAGGTAGGTATGTATGTATGTATGTATGTAGATGTATGTAGATGTATGTAGATGTATGAATGTGTGTGTGTGTGTTTATGTATATATATATGTATTATGCATATATTTATATACATATAAACAAACATTATGTTTAGAAACATAAGCCTGTATGAGGCTTTTGTAGGCCTAGGCGTCGCTGCCAACACGCAAGCCCAGAGAAGCTGCGGTTCAGAACAAAGCCCCTTTTTACTCGACATGAGCTGAGGCACGGCCACGGCAGAGGTATGCGTAGAGTTAGGGCGTCTTCGGGAATTAGAGTCATTAGAGCTTCAACATACAAGGGAAAGAGCATAGGATTACTGCTCGAGAGTTTCTCCGAAGTCGTGAAGCAACCAGGCTGCTGATGAACATCTGCGCCGTCACCACGCATCTCCTGCATGCAGCAGCCTCCTCAGGGATGCAGGATTAACGGCTTCAGGGGTTTAGGAATTTGTTTTTGAGGTGTTAGGGTGTAGTGGTGCAGGGCTTTGGGTTTGGCGATCTAGGGGTTCAAGGTTCGGAATGAGGAGCTCGACCCGAGCATCTAACTCAAGCCCCATATATGCGAGTTTGGCTTGCATATCTATTTGCGTGTTTGACCGAGCCGCCTCCGGGCTATCAAGGGCATCAATCTATGTGAGCACATGCTACTTGCAGCTTCTCGAGTCAGGCTAGCCAAGCGTCATAATACCCTGAACCCTACACCCTAAAGCCCTAAACATGAGGATGCAGAGATCCGCGCTCCTTGGGGCCCATGAGTCGTGGGATACGGGGTCGAGGTAGCTAGTAAGGTGTTTAGGGCTAGGGCGAATGACTCAGGGCTCTGCTTTGCATTGGATAAGGAGGAGGAGGCCTTAGTAATTGGAATTTGGTTTTGAAGATTTTGAAGTATGTCGCATTGTATGGGATAATAGGAAGGAATATCAAAGTAACTCGAAACTTTAGTTGCTAAATCCCGATGTTGTTCGTGCTCCACATGTTCCCTTTGTCAGGCAATGTAGATGTGGACATATCGAAGACATTGCAGGCAAACTTCAATAGGGTCGAGTAGTTCAGCTGTTATGAGCGTTTGCGGTAGCTCCCTGCGCTTTTTTGCTTTGGTTGCAAACCTCTGGGAGTAGTGCCATTTTCGCCCCTTGTGCTATGCAGCTGTCGAAACCCGAAAGACTCCCACAACTCCCAGATCACGGCCGGCATGGTTTTGCGAGCAGCATGGCCAGATGCTGGCCGGGACGAGGCATGCCGTTGCTTCCGACATCAGTGCTATGAGTTTGAACAAGCCCATGTGCTTTTTCTACGGGTGTTGGTTTGGAGGGTCTAGAGTCTCGAGACTGGGAAGTTTTTGGCCTTAAGGTTTAGGGTTTTAGGGTTTTAGGGTTTAGGGTTGTGTGTATCCTGTTCATGTGGCCCAGGGTATTGGACGGCCTCCAAGTTTGACAAACACGATGGGGAGGTGTCAAGCCCCCAAAACATGAGCTGTAATAGACCCTAGCCCCATCTCCACACCTTTCAAAACCTAGACCTGGACAGTAAGTTTTAGCCAAATCGGTAAAGCTGTATATCTTAGCCCATCTCTCTACGTTTCAGAACCTAGACTGATTATTTTAAACGGCCCATGCCGATCCTAGAGCAGGCCCGGGACAAGAAATTGAAGTCCTTGGTCAAAATCGGATGGAAACCATGAGCCAGAACCTGTAGGGAAGAAGCCCTAAACCCATTCACCCATAAACCCATGTACCCCGGACCCTCTACATCCCAAAACGCCCTCCATTTTTCCGAGCTGCCGCTACAGGGGCTCCGAAGTTCGGGTTCTCACTCTTGTCAGTTATGGGGCCCTAGTTCGTGACGCTGGCATTGAGCCCTTAAGGGCCCTAAAAAGGCCTAACAACCCGAAACCAGCATCCTCATCCTTCAAACCCTCCCAAGAAGCCTTCAGAGAAGCCTTGTAGAACTGCTCCAGTAGAGCCCTAGAGCTTGCAGAAGCTTTGTCCCTCCTGACTGCTATGGAACCCTTACTAAGCCCTTTCTCGAAGTTTTGTAGAACCGTTCTAGAACCATTGCAGAACCCTAAACCCCAAACCCCAAAAACCCTAAACCCCAAACCCAAAAAACCCTAAGGCCTTGACAGAGCCCGTTTTGAAGCCACCAGGAAGCGCTCCTGCCCGGCAAGTTCCGCTCAACGCTGTACCTGGACGTTTTCGGGCCGGGAGGGACTCGACGGTCTAGGGTTTTAGGGTTTGTAGAGTTTAGGCCTTCCTGTTTGGGGTTTAGGGTTTAGGGTTTAGGGTGAGTTTAGTGGTTAGGGCTTTCAGTTTGAGGCTTTCGGTGGCCGGGAGAGTTTGGGTTTCGTGGTTATTGTCGCAGGGTGGGTTGGTGGCAAAGCAAGGCCTTATGGGCCTTGGGGCGCCGTCCTGCCGAAACCTGAGACCTGAAAGCAACCCTTTACCAGGAACCTCCATGCTATCCTTTTAATAGAGCCCTTATGGTCCTTCATAGTGTGTATTCAGGCTATGCTAGAGGGTGGTTCGGGAGGTTTTGGTACCTCCGAAAACCTTCAAACGCCTAAATCTTTGACAGAGCCTTGACAACACCCTTTCCAACCTGAACCAATAGCTCCGCACCATCTGATACCATCTGAAGCCCACGCGATGGGCTCTTCAGCCCTGAACCATTCAAGCTTGTACGAACCCTTCGACCTCACCCCCCCCCCCCCCAAAAAAAAAAAGGCCTAAACTCCAAGCACGCACAAGGAAGCTCAAGAAACCACAAAAGAAGAAAGACGCCCTGCGAGAGGTGGCTCCTGAACCCTACAGGACCAGGAACCGGCCGGCGTGGACGGCGGGAGGAGAGCTGCGACGTAGGGTTTACAGTTTTTTAGGGTTTGTATGGGTTTGTGGATGCATGGTTTTGTGGTGTGATGGGTCTGAATACTCAGAATCATAGTCGGCAGCAATCAGAATGAGGGAAAACAGGTGATGGCTATGTCTATGTCAATTAGTATCTATATCACAAAAGCCGTGATTTTGATGATGCGTATGGCCATGATGACCAGAATGATGTCAAGAGCAACTTGCCAGGGACCTCGAAACATCGTATGTTTCCTTCCCTGATATGCTGACAATATGACACCCCCCCACCCCCGCATTGAAAAACAAGCAGTAACTCGTGCCTGCATCTTAACGTTTCTGCTGAATGTGCTACAACCACATTGCTAGCGATAGGCAGGCCGTAAACTTCAAATGAACCTTGACAAACTATCGGACGATGCAATCAACACCATTCACCTCGTAGTTCTGCTTATTCTAGAGGAAGTTTTTTTGTCTACAGTTGTTGTATTTCGTTGGCTAATCCATACCTTAACGAGACAGTCTTGCGCGAAGCGCTTGGGTTTTGGAGATGAGTTTCAAATGCAGGATTCCCAAAGAAAAGAGTGCGAGCATTGGCCATTGTTTTGTACCTTGCCTTCGCAGCTGCTTGTCGTACCCACCCACACCTAGTAAGTATACAACAACAGCAGACGAAACGGCCGAATGGGGCAGAATCACTTGAAAGCATCATGTCGCGGTCCTAGGTGTCATCTAAGAAGCGTGAAAAGGGCTGATGCTGGTAATGCGCACACCCATAGCACGGGAGGTGCATCTCGCAATGCTCCGCACTTGCCGCCTCTCCTTCTAAGTCTATCGCGTAAACAGCATGAACTGCGACTGTTCGATTTGTCTCCAGTGGTGATGGAAAGGACGACGACGAGGACGAGCACGACGATGAAGGCGCCGTGATCCAACGTATGCCCCAGAGCAGTGTCATGGTAGTAGTGGGACGGCAGATCCAAGATGATCAACTAAGTCTTCAGAAAGGCCGGTCACTGCACAACTTTACACTCTTTGTTGTTCGTGTTTACCAGGTTTGCCACTCTTGGCTCTGGACCCAAGAGCTTCTGATGCGTTGAGGTTCAGGGTTTCGGGTTTAGGGTTCAGGGTGCTTTTTCACAAGGATCCAGAATGATCAGTAGCTGCAGTTTCAGATCACCGCAAGTTTCCTAAGTCTAACGCATAAGGGATGCTTCACATGGCTTGCCTTGAAGACATTTGTCTTGACAAAAGGTCCTAAACACGAAGACCCGTAAGCCGTTATCCACAACTGCCAGTTCATCTAAACACTCCTTCGGGTTACGGTCAACACAGCCCCTAGGCCCTAAACCCCAAAGCCGGCCCTGAAATTTGGGGTATGTATGGACCTTCCTGCATCGCATCCCCTGATTCCAGATTCGTCGCGAAGTGTTGACCTTCAGTTCCACACCCAGGCCCGCTTGTCAACAAGGGTTTTTACTCCCTATGAACCCTAAACTGCCCTAAACCCTAAACCAGGGGTTTGTGTATTGAGGTTTGGGTTCGTCGGGTTCCAGCCAGCACCAGAGTTCAGATGTGCAGGGCTTCATAAACCCTAAACGGCCCTAAACTTTCTAAACCCTAAACCTAAACCCTAAACCCTAAAACCCTAAAACCCTAAAACCCTAAAACCCTAAAGCCCTAAAACCCTAAAACCCTAAATCCCTAAGAGAGCGCAAGGACCAGGATCCCGAGCTGCCAAGCAGAACTGGTTTGATGTAACCAAGAGGTCCGGGTCATTGGTAGTAGCATTGCTGCATAGAGTTCCGACGCAGTATCTGTAGAGCACAGCCCCCCTAACCCCTTATCCAGGCTCTTGTGATATTCAGTGACTCCGTTGAGATATTATAACAGGATATTCTTTGCTCCATTCCTGTGCATCTAGAGTGGGGAGCTTAGGGGATGAGATCTCATGGCGGCAGGTTTGGGGCGTATTTCTTCAGCCTTTAAGTTCAGTGGCGACTGAAGTCCTTAAATCACACAAGTCTTGAAGGACGCCCTGCGGAAAGTACCACGCCTTTGCTTGCCATAAAGCAGCTGATAGTCATCCTAACAACGATCACAAAAAATGAGACCACTAATATACATGATCATAGTAGTACTAGCCTTAATCATGATCGTAAGTAGCCCCTTCTTTCGACACGCCAGACTCTCATACCCTCTGTGTAATTCTTTGATCCTGCAGCATTTGAGGTCGTAAATTGCCTGGAGAAAACAGGCGATCTGTGCTCCACCCCAAGCCTCTATGTGACCTTGATTCAAGACCATTCCTTACATGGGGTGGGGCACTTTATTCAGGGATCGCCGCTGAAGCTGCTGATGCTGTAGACAATTGTAATTCGCCTTGAGCCCTAAATGAGATGCTGAAGGACCGAATAACAGCAGTAAGCCAGTGATTGATAAACTCTGATTATTGTACCTGTATCAGTGTGCTTATATACTTTTTTGCACACACACACACATAGACAGGCTATATGTGCTAACGAACCCACAACCCTCCTCGAACGAACACCTAAACAACATGAAACCCTAAACCCTAAACTAAACCCTGGCTCAAGCCATTTTGGCTCAAGGCCCGACGAACTCCCCCCTTGAGCGCCGGGGTCAGGTGAAAGGTTAGTGGCTGGGCCATTCTCCCCGGGCTGTGTGTGTGTCTTCCCCGACGGGCTGCTCGGCGACGCGATCCTGCCGGGGCCGGAGGCGCTGCCGGTGTTCTACTTGCTTGGGGTTCCCGGGGGTGCGATTCTGCTGTACTTGTACGAAGACCTAGGGGGCCGGGGTTGACGAGCAGTGACAGTGTCGACAGTGCGGCAGTGCGGGGGTGCACCAATGGCGGTTCCAGGGATTACAGTTCCTCTGCCTGGTGGGATCGAGGATTATGACGAGGATCTCGACGGCCCTCGTAAAGCAGACAGGGGGGCTGACTCGAGGGGGGGCGACAGGCCCGACAGCCCTAAGAGAGTCAAATCTGCCGAAGCTCATACCGGGGTCACGATGGACTCGCTGCGGGCGTTGCTCGCGGAGCAGTCGGTGAGCCTGTTGCAGGCGCAGCAGCTTCAGATGAGCACAGCTCTGGCAGCCTTTGAGGAGCGACAGGCTGGCAGGATGGACAAGATTGAGCACAAGGTTGATGATCAGGCTGGAGCCGTGGCTAGCCTGGAGGCACAGCTCAAGGAGATGGGGGAACGACTGGCAGTGGTGGAAAACCGGGCCCCGGCAGGGGCAGGGGCAAGCCCGGACAGAAAGAATACCCTCGTCTTCGGTGGGTGGGCGGCTGACACACGGAAAGGGACTTTGCTCAGCCAGCTGGATCAGGCCCTTGTGGGGTTGAACATCAAAAAGGAGCTGGACTCGGAACCGTTCACCACGGGGGCGCGGCGGTCGGTGGCCTTGTGTCAATTCCGGAAGCGGCCTCAGGAAGAGGATGGAGACACGAGGCAACGCATGCTGAGGGTTATTCAGATCGTGAACGACTCCAAAGTCAACATCCAGGGGGCTCCGAGGCCGCTGTGGGCATCGTTCAGTAAATCACCCGAAGAGCGAGGCAGGGCGGCCTTAGCAGCTGTGGTCCGGAAGTCCGTCTTGCGGGCGGCTCCGCAGCGGCTCGGCGACCTTGACGTGGAGTACCCTACCGGGCGGTCGTGGATCAAAGATGATCAGCTAAGTGGCATGGGGATGCCACCGCCAGAAGTCAAGCAATCTCGCAAAATCATGACCAAGGGTGGTGAGGGGTGGCTGGACGAGCGCACCCTGGCGAGGTGGCTGAACATCGAGCTCACGGACCTGCAGGCGATCATCTCGGAGCACAGGTTCTGAGGGATGGAGGCTGAACTGGATCCTGACTTTCCTCCTGTTTTGCATGTACCGAATCAGCAAGGCCCCTGTCAAATGCCAGGGGCTGTCGCATCGTCTTCGGGCCCACAGAACCTCACGGTGGACTCGGACATACGGGTAATGGGCTGGAATGTCGGTGGTGCAGACCTTGCTGAGCTGCCTAAGGCAGTGAGAAACGCCCTTGGAGATAAGGGAAAAAAGCAAGACCTTGTACTGCTGCAAGAAGTTCCTCGGGAGAGAGAGGGTTGGAGTTACACCCACTTGGAAGGTCAGAGAGTGGTGTCGCACAGACGAGCGTCGCAATGGAGGGGCACAGGGCTGTGGTACGACATGTCGACATGGTGTCTTCTTCGCAAACTTCATTCGTCCAAAGGGGTATGGTTCAAACTTCGGCACTTGGAACACTCGCTGGAGCTCTGGATTGGAACATCTCATTTCACACCGGGGTGCACGGTTTCGCAGTTTGAGGAGGATGCAGAGGATCACTTCGGGCTACTTCCATCGAGTGCTCAAAGAGTTGTGTATCATGGTGATGTCAACACGGGGTTCACGTGGGCATGCGAAGGGGACTCGATCGTACCGGTCGCGAAGGAGGGCAAAGGTGGGATCTTGCATAGGGTGCTGACAGAGAAGAACCTAGTGATGGGCATTCCGAGAGCAGACCAGTGGACCACACCCACGAGCAGACCCAGACAAGAAGGCAGACAGGGTCAGTGTATAGACGTCATGTGCTATCGCGGGATCCGGTGCAAGTCCTTCCAGATTCATGAGGACTCGTACATGATGCTTGGAACGGATCATGAGATGTGCCATTCAGAGTTTGTGGTGCAAGAGAGACAACGGCGACCCAGACACGACACCAAGCCAAGGGTATGGGTAGGCGGGGTTGCGAAGGTGGACTTCATGGATCAGGAGTGTGTCGAACAGCTGGCCCGTCGATGCACCAAGCCGGCTCCGGGGCATGCATACAGGGACACGGCAGAGATCAAGCGGGCCTTCAGGGATGCAAAAAGGTCAGGAGGGGCGGCCCAGTGGAAGCAGGCTCTCAAGCTTCGCAAGGAGGCGAGGAAGAAATGGGAACAGGACCGGCTGCTCAGGGCGAGTCAAGGAGAGTGGGGATCCTTCCGTGCCCTAAGACCCCAGAGGCAGGAGGGATGGGATGTAGCTTTTGCGGAGGCGCAACAGGGGGACCCCCATGAGGCAGTGCATGCACACCTATCTCAGGTCTACGATGGGCAAGAGGTGAAGGGGTCGCAGGGGCCATGGAGGGGGGACATCAGAGCCTTCACAGTTGAGGAGCTGCGCAAAGGGGTTAGTCAGATGAAGCGAGGTAAAGCTGTCGGAGTCGATCGTACCTCCACAGAGCTGCTGCTGGGACTGATGGAGGTCGAAGGAGGGGAATCGCATCTCCTTGAGTGGTTTAACAGGATTTTGACCACCCAAAACATCCCGGAGCAGTGGAATAAGCCCATACTCATCATGCTTCCCAAGATTCGAGCGCCCCAGAAGGCGAAAGATTTGAGACCCATTGCAATGGGGTCGGCAGTCAGTAAATTGTTCAGCAGGCTCCTACTGAACCGTGCGTTGCCGGCGCTCGCCCCCTGCAGTGGAGCACAATGCTCGATGCCTGGAAGACAGACCTGTGACTACCTGTTCACAGTGATCCGGTTGTTTGAACTTTCCAGAGAGTGGGGTGTTCCCTTGACAGTCTTCAAGCTTGATCTAGAGAAGGCTTTCGACAGCCTAGACCGAGCAGCACTTCTACAACGACTTCAAGAGGCTCTGGGGGAAGGGGCTGAGATGGGCTGTTGGCGGGGGCTCTTGCGGGGAACGGTGGGGCAGCTTCAGACACCTTGGGGGTCCACAGAGATCCACATGAGGCGAGGAATCAAACAAGGGGCAGTGGAGTCTCCCACCATGTTTGCGTGGATCGCTGAGCTAGCGATGAACACTGCGGTGGAGAAGTATGGGTGGCGAACGGGGCCCAGGGTGTTCGAGGACCTTCCGTCGGAGGAGATGCTCTACATGGACGACGGCATGCTCTGGAGTAGCCAACCCTCCACCCTGCAGGTTCGAGTAGGTCAACTGGCGGCGGAGTTGGCTGCCTACGGCCTCAAGCTGAACCCTGGTAAGTGCCAGCTGTACGCCTCTGACAAGGTTCTCGGAGATCGGTTTATACGCCTCAATGGTACCAAGGTGGAGGCGGCGAACAGTCTGGGGGTCATGGGCCTCAGCCTCAGGGTAGGTATGTCGGTGTGTGAACTGGCAGCACCGCTGGCCAGCAGGGCCAGGTCGAAATTCTGGGAGAACAAGCAGGTGTTCAGAGCCCGTGGTGGGTCCATGAAGCAGCGGGCCAGGGTTCTTCAACGAGTGGTTGGGAGCACCGCACTTTGGTGCATCTGCTGTCTGCCGCCAGATGCAGCCACGATGACGATGTTAAACTCCGTGCAACTCCAGCTGATGGTGTGGATGTTGAGATTCGCACGGAGAACAGGGGAACCGTGGGAGGAGTTCCGGCAGCGAGCCTTTAGGGGTGCCCGGTCCGCCTTGCACTCTGCGGGAGTGGAACGCTGGAGCACCCTGTGGCTCCGTCGATATTGGGCCTTCGCAGGGCATCGAGTGAGAGCCACCCTCCGACCTGTGCCCACGATCAGCAGCGAATTTGAGGTGTTTCGCACTCTGCCCTGGTGGCAGCACCAGCAGTCGCTAAGGAATGGGATTAAGCACAAGGGTCGACACTACCCCCGGCTCACGATCCTTGAACAGAACATGGATGCAGTGGCTGGTCCCCCGTGGCGGAACCTTGCTCATGATCGGGTGGCATGGAATGCTCGGGAGAACGCATGGGTGGCCCACATGGACGTTCCGTGGTCATCGGGCAGGCAGCTTTCGATCAAAAACCTCCTCTAACGCCTCGACTACCTACAGTGAAGGGCCGTTTTCTGCTCTTTTCACCATTAACACAGGGTTTTCAACTCCTACTACTTTTCGTAATTCGTCGGCTTGTGCTCCTCGGTGATCTCACAACTACTGTGAGAGTGAGAGAGAGGGAAGCCCAATTCGAGAGGCGTGTATAGTCCTGCGAGGGTTGCTGGAGGTCTGCTTTCTTGCTTTGTGAAAGCCTTCCCGCCTGATGCCAGCGATCGAGCAGCCGTAGTGCAGCTTTCGCAGCTTCTTTGCGCCCCTTGGGCACCATGACTCTCCATATCTCCATATGCGCCATCACATGGATGGCCAGCACCGCTGTTTGGGCGGTTGCTGCCGAGGAGCTGAACCGTCTTGTGCCGAACCTGGACGACACCGTGAAGGTGAATCATGAAGGGCGAGGTGGCATGTGTTTGGCGAACTCATGGCCGACTCCCGAATGGGAGGATCTCGGCGGACACATTGACGACACGAAAGTTGTGAATGTCTCAGTGCATGACCAGATGAATTTGGACCACACGGCAACGATTCTCAGCATACCTGAGCAGCACCGGGAATGGCAGGCATCAACTACGCGAGAAAAGCTTGGCTTCACATCTGAGGTGCCTGGTCCGGCTTGTGGGAAAGGCACCCTGACCGGCGAGGGAATGGTGGGACATGAACGAGGGGTGCTTGATCCACCGGAAGATGAACAAGGTCGGCGGGTTGTGTACTCCTGGGAACTCCTCAACAACCAGATTCGGGAGTTTGACATGGTGAGGATGCGAGGCTCCACGTCGGTACAGGGCGATGTCGAGATGGAGATGGTGAACCTCATGCAGCGGGAGATGGTGCCTCCAGGCGGCTGGTTCAGAAGGGCACAGATGGAGTTCCGATGGTTGCGATCGTGCAACAGGCACGCAGCAGCGGCCAGGCTGCTCAGGGACAAACTTCGGCAGTTCCGCGAGCCTGAACTTGCTCGTGTGGCCAGATCGCACCTTCGGGATCTCTTCGAGGATGAAGACACTGAAGTGCATCCAGGGGCGGAAACGACGGAAGAAGCCTGGGCAGACTTTGTTTTCCAGGCTCTGCAAAGGTTGGCGAGACGTGCCGATGTTGAAGCTGAGCGGTCAGGCGATGGCAGGGTGCTATGCCCGGATGCTTTGCTGGGAAGCGGGGCTTCAGGATCAGTCTCGTCAGGGTCAACGACGTTGCGTTACGGGGTGATGCATGCCAGGCACATCTGGCCGGATGGAACTTGGTCCAGCAGGGAGGACCTGATCGCAGCCGGAAGGTACGACTTACTACCTGAGGAACCCGATCCAGAAGAGCACGAAGAAGGTGAACACGTGCCCTCTCAAGGTTCATCGAGCTCAGGTGTGGAAGGAACATGGGCGGACCTCATGGAGCAGTTGTGGCGATGGTTTGAGGCGGGGCTAGCTACGGACCATGCCATTGCAATGCTGCGACAACGTGTTGTAGACAGACGAAGCTTGGACTACGCACAGTGGGCCGAGGGACCCCTGAGGACGGTGTCCGCGGGCATTGCTGAAGGCAGCTGGACATTGTGGGAGACCACGCCGCCTATGTTCTATCGATGGTCACAGAGGGTGGAGGAGATCCTGCATGGTGTCTACGCCAGCCCGCGCCAGGATGATGCGGAAGGAACGGTGACGGGAACAGACGAGGTCAGTATGATGGACAGAACGGGACGCCACGGCAGGAGGCGAACCAGGTCCCGAACACCCCTTCGGAGCAGGGGCTCAAGAGGACATCCAGCACGAGTTACCACAGAAGTCAGGCACCTGGTAGGGGGCCGAGCTAGTGGAAGCTTCCTCCCGATTGGAGACTAGGCCAGAAGGAGGGCATCACCGGGGGGACTCAGGACCCGCGACCAGACCATCATGCAGGGAAGGCCGGCATGCACGAGTACACGGAGGCGAAGAGAACAGGACGGCAGAAAGGGCCTCGGGCAGTGGAGGGCCCAGAGTCTCTGAGGAGGTTAGGGTTGTCAATGAGGCCTCGGGCATACCGGACTTGGACCAGCCATTCAGCCTGGATCAAGGGGTCAACCTATGGAGGTACCTGCTGTTTGATAGGAACAGCTTTGCTCCTGATCGACCGAGGATCCCAACCACATGGCTTCCTCAGGACACACTCACCAACATTTCGGTGCACATGGAAAACATGTCAGAATATAACATGCAGATGATGACCATCGCCCTCCTGACCATGATCCGATACCTCATGGCTGAAATTTCCCAGACTATGAGCATGGCCCAAGCAATCCGACGAACTCGCCTGGGACTAGAAGAAGGCATCGACTTGGACGAAGAAGACGAGGAAGGCAGAGAGGGTGGGGATGGAGTGGGTTTTATGCAGACCTTCTTTGAGTCGGGTGGTCGTGACACCCCCCCCGACGGTGGGCACGGGCCCTGCTGCGACTCCACAAGGAATTGGAGGCACAGCCGAAGGCAATGAGAACGAGGAGTGTCGCTGCTCTTCGTGCCTCGATGCCTCAGTGCATGCTTGACCCTGGGGCGGTGGGCTATCAGGCCCAGTTGCAAGCGCTGCTGGTCGCTGTTCAAGAGGACAGCCAGGACGCACAGGGTGGAGGCGAAGCACCTCCTCAATGGTTGGAAGCTTGGGTCCGCGAACTGGCGGATTTCATTCCTGGCTACAGGCAGGGGCAGCCGGCTCAGACGCTGATGGATTCCTGCCCGGAGCCGGATATTGATGAGCTTGTCCAAGATGAGGAAGAGCAGCGGGCTTTCCGGGCAGCATGTCAAGCTCAGGCTGATGAGGAGGATGAGGCCCGCCGACTCGCTGAGAGGGCCCAGGAGGAGCTTTGCAATCAAGAACTACAGCATCTAGAAGCAGAAGCATTGGAGTATAAAGCATGGGAAAGGCAAGTGGAAGCGGACGCCCTTCAGCAAGGCAACGAGCTCTCCGAGGAACGACCTGGGAAGCGTCGGTGTATGCTTACGATTGAGCTGGCGACGGGAAGTACAGAACCCCCGCGGGTGGTGCAGACGGTCGGCATGGAGTTGCCACTGAATGGAACCCCGGTAGTACTCCGGATGAGGGCAGAGATGGAGCCAGTGCCGTCCGAAGTCTCTACGGTTCCCGCCGCCTCGATTTCCCCCACTGCAGTGCGCCATGCTCTGGAAGATTTACCAGGAGAGCAGCTGGTGGAGAACGAGGGCTTAGGCTCCTCACATGGGGACCCCGCTGTTGCTACTTTGCTGGAGGGCCCAAGTGGCATGGAGGCAGAAACAGGGAGGGAGACAGAAGGGCATGGCCTGGCAGCAAGTGGTGCTCCCCCAGGACTGCTACAACTGCTCGATTACCAGGACTATGAGGTTCTCTATGATCGGTGGCACCGGGGTGAGCTGAAGCGCCGCGAGGTCTTGCTTTATTATGGGGCGGAAGGTGGCGGAGGATGCCGATCGGGACGTGGATACAGGTCCCATTGTCTCCGGGCCGGTCACACCGGCCATGGTCAGAGGCATGCAGCACACAGCTGACCGCCAGTGGGTACGATTCGGGTTTGCCCAATTCGAAGTGGTTTATGGTCGATGGAAGCTCAGGGAGGTCACTGACGAAGAAGTAGCGGAAAACTATGGAGCAGATTGGGTCAGGCTGTTTCGACAATGGAAGGTCTGGGGATTGCAAGCTATCTGGCATCTCCTACCTCGGCTGTTGGACGTGCTGCCTGACACTGCAGCCTCGAGACGAGGGGTTGACTTCCACTTGCTTCGGCCAGAGCCCCTGCCGCCTATTCTCAGGCTCCCATTCTTCGTTCTCAAGGGATATTACGAGGAGTGGTTGCAGGGAGACCTGACGGATCAGGGGGTTGTGGAGCGCTTCGGTGCCATATGGTTGGTGTGGTTCAGGCGCATCAGGGACGAAGGGGTTCCACAGGTGAAGCCAGAGCTCAGTCAGCATGTCTTTTGGGAAGAGGAAGGGCGAAATTGCACTGATGTCGAACGACGGGTACCAGAGGATTCCGGACTGTGAGGGATGCTCGTAGCTGTGTAGTCCTTGCCTTCTGCGACAGCGGATTCTACCGCGCTGGATTGGCTAGGTGGAAAAAGGCGCTCAAAAAAAAAAACTAAACCCTTCAAAGAGAGCTCAACACAACCCTTTGCCCTAAGCCCTAAACCCTCAACTACGCCCTCAACACAACCCTAAACTCCCTAAGCGATATGAAACCGCTCCAACCCGGGTCAGGAGCCAGACCGGGCTCCTCCCTCCCCTGCCGGGGCCCAGGCTTTCGGCCTCTGAAAGGCTTTCCTACATTATTACCTAGTAGCTGAGTGGATAGACTTTACACTTTTGTTGGTAGAATATTACCCACTATAACGCTGAAAGTGTACACTTTTTTGGGGCTTATGAACTCAGCAACTAAGATTAAATTCCAGCATGACAATATACATGGTTGACATTCGCCATAGTACTGTTATCATCACTCACATTGTTAACACTGCTAGCAGTAGTAGCAGTCTTAACAATGTTAACGATAAGACAAGTAGTATGAGTATCAACAACATCAATAGGACTGATAGTGCTGGCGATCACAACTCTATTTCTCCACGGAGCCTCTCAGGGTAGGTTTGTTTCGTTGGGGGTCTTTCGACTTTCCACCAAACACGCGAGAGGGTAGGGCCCCTAAACCCCCTACACCCTAAAGCCCCCAAAGCTAATGACTCATTTCAGTGATCTTGTCGTAAAGAGACTTCCTACGAGATTTCTTGAATACGGGACCGCCATAGGGCTGGGCATGATGGAGGGTTTGATAGTGGTTTCATGGGAGTTCTAAAAGTATATAAGGTTCCCTCATCGTGGGATTCTATACATCCCTGTGAGTCTCCGAGTGTTTTGGTTGATGTTTCTTGGGGTCCTTACTTGTCTATGAAACTCTCGGAAGGTGCCCCTCCCCCGCCCTGACGCATGACCTTCAGACGTGCCTCCATGATACGTTCAACTTACGCCCTGTATGGCCTTAGGCCCTGCAGCCACTGTATACCGCTAGGCCCCGATATCCACTCTAAGCCCTAAATCCCTAAACCCTAAAGCCTGAAGCCTTTAGCCTTCAGCCCTAAACCCAAGCCTCAGACCCCACGAACCGAGGCCACGTCTCAGCCTACTTCCCCTGTACCCCGGCCCCAGAGGCTGTGCACGCGGCGGGATTTCAGGGGTTTTTCTGTTCGGGGATAGTTTGGGGCTTATTGGGCTTTATTTCAGGGGCCCGAAACCCTAAACCCCTAAACCCCAGACCCTAAAGCCCAAACTCCTAAACCCTAAACCCCTAAACCCCTAAACCCCAAACCCTA